>JAFIRS010006910.1:0-30492 GCA_018342105.1 Gonioctena quinquepunctata | reverse complement strand
TTTTTGGCGAATCTATCAGATGGTAAAGAGGCGACGTACGCATCGTCCAACAGTTCCTCAAATTCCTTTGAGGTCATACCAACTAAATAGTATAATTTGCTCTGGGGCCTGATTAATATTTTGGTTCATAACACTATATTTTCCTATGGTACTTGCTTTAACATAGTATATTTTCACTCTGGCAACATTTAATTATATTGTTTTAAAATAGTATATTTTTCTCTAGCAACTTTAGAGTATTTTGCTTTGAAATACTATACTTTTCCTCTGCTTAAGTCTTAAGGAAATTTTTATATTCCTTTTAATACATTCACTATTCAATTTTTGACCCTTCTGGTACATATAAATCACCTTATCAAAGCTTACTTTATTTCAAAATTTAGCTGAATTTTAAAAGAACGTTTTGGGTGAGGTTTGTTTGTTGGTTTTGAATTTTGCTCATTGTTAATATTTTTTAAATTATTAAAATTAACTTGGAAATTTAAATCCAGAATAGCAGATTTGTTCTTTTTTTCACTGTAATCTTCCAGTCTTCTATATAGACTGAGTTTTTTTGTATGCTATCATTTGCATCTATCTTTTGACCCCAGATTAAAAGTTGAATCATAAAACTTGAGGTTCAAAGGATATCTTTCTTCCCCCCCATTATGTACAAATTTTGTTTCCCTTTTTCACCTTCGCATGATATATACCACGGAGTGAAGCCACCTACTGAGACAGAAGGACTGATACCCTAGGAGGTTATACAGCACATTCAATTCAGTCTGGTCCGTGAAGATAAAACCCAAACCACGCCAATAAGGGGTCCAAAACCAAGTAGATAACCACCCACGACCAGATTCGTCGTCGTACCGTAGAAACCAGCCTTCAACATCTCCCTCCATTGAAGACCTCCGCAGGTATATACCGTATCACCAAAATCTAGAGGAATTTGACTATTTTGTAAATGTTCAGATTTTATCGGAGTCAAAATTTTGTAATCTACATGTAATTTTAAAATTTTTCATTGTATTTTTTATAATTTCAAGTAACATTGTTGACGTTTTATATCTTTTATATCCAGTTACTCTTATTGTCTGGAATAAATTTGTTAAGTTATTTCCTGCATATTTATTTGCCTTCCCATACGCTAGGTGACATTCATTCAATTTTATTTATCTTTGGCTTTTGTCTTTAGCAAGTCTGGCACCCAACCTTTTAACTAGCAAGTTAATTGATGTCTAATTTTTTATTGGCCCAATTTGATAAACTAGGAAAAGTCATTAATTGAACCTTTCTCACGGCCTAACCGTATCCATCTGAGCAGCCTATCGGCAAAGTGATTTTCACCTTCTAAATTTGAATCAGATAATTTCAAATTTGGGGGGTCAAAAATAAGGGGTGTTGCACAATTGGTTTGCCATTATCCAAAAAAATCATGAGAAATATTTTACATAGCAGTGGAGGGGTGGTCCAAAAATGACAACCAATTCTAAGTCATTTTTTCAAACTTTCAGTGAATAACCAAACAAAGAATGGATTGTATACCAACAGTATTGTTATAACAATTTATCAATATTTATTGGACAAAAAGGGTTATTTCCAACTGATAATGGATTCGATGTAAACAATGAACCTAACCTCCAACCCGCAGTTTAGACGATTGGAGTGTCGATAGGAAAACCAAGCTCCCGCTGAAATCCCGATGTCACTACATCACGTAGCAACCATGCCACAGTAGAATGCTGAAAGAAGCTTATACTGTGACCATGCCACGCTGAGAGAATTTTCAATGAAGGTGGTCCAAATCGTGTATCACCGCGGCATTGGGATGTTCTTTCAGTGGTTCAAATCATCGGCCACCTAACCAATAAGAGTTTGCGAGAAGCTAGATAAGATGGGTTCCGCCTTGCAGTTATCCGCAAGTATCGGTCCTTGGCCAGAGTTCTACTGCGTTACCGCCCTCCACCATGAACATAAGATGCTGCACCAGTCGTCATATATCGATTCCACGCACGATTTACAACACTTTGCGTAAAACCCAAACGTTCAGCTTCTTCGCGTTGCGCTAACCCTTCGTTGATCCATCGTATAATTTGTTGCATGTGAGCGGTCTAAACGCCTTCGTGGCATATTTTCACACAAAATGTAACATACACTACTTTTTGAGACGAAGGAACCAGAACTAACAATGTAAAGAATGAACACATCAGAGGTCGTTTTTTAACTTTTTGCTATAGGGTAAAAAACACCCAAGATATACAACCACAAAAACCAACTTTATCGTTTAATCGTGTAAACAAAGTCAGTATTACTGTTTATAAGCATACTTTTGAATTTATTCTACTTCAACCAAAATTAATGAATGATATTACTTTGATTCTTAACAATTGTTGAGCACTGTAGTTGTTTATGTACCAAGGTGTGGAGGAGTAACTTGTTTGGTTGATTTTTATGATGTTTTCTGACCTCACTGATTATAACTATTTAACAATTTGTTGGGGTAAGGTCAAAATATCTTAAACTACTATCGATCTGTTGCCAACGATTCGACTCTCATAAGGTCACCTCGAGGGCTTCACAATAGGAATTACGAATATAAAATGTGAATTGTATGTGAACATGTTGAACTCAAATCATATTTGTAATGAAAATAAGTACAGTACGCACTTGCGTTGTTTATCTTTCTAAAGGTGATTTCGAGACGGAATTCCAAGAATGTGACGACTGACTGTTTGACGTCGCACTGGGCTTTTTCATCTAATGATCTGGATGTTTCACGAACCGATAAGAATGTGATACTATTATCAAATCATATGATCTGCATCAAGTCATTGACAAACCAACCCCTACACTTCTACAAGTAGCAAGTTATTGGATGTTATTATCTGCTCCAATGCTCTGCTTATAAGATAGGACTCCCAGTAAAAAACAAAATTAGTTTTCAGTGCACTTACAGATATTTCAAACACTTCGACTTAGAAGCATTCCATCTCGAACTGATTTCATTTCCATATATAGGATGAATAATATAGAAGAAAAATTGGAGATTAAATTCGCTAATATTGAATTTTTTTGGAAAACATACACCCATCAGAACTAAAGCGAATAACTAAAAAAAGGCCGCATGGTTGATAGAAAATCTAAAACTGATGATGAAATTACGGGACAAGGCTTTGATTAAATACAGAAATAGTGGATTGGCTACTCACTGGAATTTTTATAAACAATTGAGAAATCTGATTAACCGCACTATGAAGCTTGAAAAGAAAACATATCTGAAGTTTCAGCTTAACTATGGCAGGAACCTCTGAAAAAAACTTTCGGATTTGGATTTGCACAACAAAAAGTCGAATAATGTTATTCCCGGACATCCCAGTAATCCTACCGAAATCAATAATTCTTTTTGCAATAACAGCTTTAACAATGAAATGCCAGATGATGAGCTTCTGTCTTTTTTTCCAATAACAAATTGAACATTGATTCAAACTTTCATTTCCAGAGAACTAATGAAGGAGATATTTTTGAAGCATCAAGATGATCTTACATTCCATCCCCCACATCTTACCCTATTCAATCCACATATTTAATTACTGTATCCATGAGAAAGTATTTCCTTCAATATGTAAACAATTCCTCGTTCCGACTAGCAAAAATTAGTGATCCCCAAAACTTCAGCATATTGTGTGCATTTCGAAAGTATTTGAGAAAATAATCAACAAACAAATTTGAAAGTTTCTCGATGTTAATAAACCTTTGCCAGAATCTCAATCAGGCTTGTACAGCTATGGCCAGAGCTGTACGACAGCCCTATTAAAAGTAGTTGACGATATACACAAATCGGTTGATACTAATGAGCTATTCTAGTAATGTGTACAAAATAACATTATTTAGCAAAAACATTTCATTTAAAAAACTCAGTACATCAAAATAAACTGATTATACTTAATAATTTATGACGTTGTACTTTTTTGTTTTTTCAGTATAATACACATGGTTGGTTGGTTGGTTGGTTGAAAACTGACGAGCCGGAGACAGGGTTGACACTTAGCTTCCCTTGACACTGCGACCAGCTAGGGTCTATTGTATCACTCTGTCGTCAGTGGTTCCTCATTCAAACAGGTTTTTGCCTTTAATTAGGTTTAGTAGCCTGCTGATAAGGTTATTCGGATTCATGCCTGTTTCCGGGTTGATCTCTCCAAAGGTTATGTGTCGCCTTCTACTTAGGGCGTCTCAGTCGAAGATAATGTGGGAGGCTGTTTCCTCCTCTTCATCACATAGTCTACACTCCACGGTTTCCTACGTATTCCCATGGTGTTTAGGTGTTTTCTTAGGCCGCAGTGTCCAGTCAGCAGACCTACTATTATGCGTGCTTTCGTTCTGTTCAGGTTCAGAAGGTCAGCCGTCAGGGTCCGGTTTGGTGCCCTACCATGACTTTGCTGTGTATTTGCCCGACAGTTTGATCCCAGTATTGTTGGTGTCTCTTTTTATCCACTCATCGATCAGGGTCCTGCATTGATTTTGCTGATCCCATGCACAGGTTCTGCCCTGTGAATAGCATTTCAGATGCTTGTCTAGCTAGCTGGTCCGCTTTTACGTTGCCTTCAATGCCTCTATGAGCTGGCACCCACATCAAGGTGACCTTGTTGTGTTTTGCCAGCTCGATGAGGTTCTGGAGGCAGTCCCAGACCAGTTTAGACTTTATCTATGTAGAGTTGAGGGCTTTGATAGTACTCTGACTGTCAGATAGAATGTAGATGTCTTTTTTCCTATAACTATTTTCTAGATTCTTCTGGCATGTGTTTCAGCTTGGAATATCGTGGAGTATTTGCCAAGTGGTATTATGTAGTCCCTTCTTGGCCTCACCCCATGTATTCCTGCTCCCCTTCCTTCAACTGTCTTTGAGCCGTCTGTATACCAGACTATGTCCGCAGTTGATTGTGATTCTATACTCGGGGCCCATCCGGAACAGTCAATTCGTGTTTCGAATGGTTTTTCGAATGAGTATAGGGGTTGCATGTAGTCTGAGTAAGTTACTTCATAAGGTCTAGGAATTCTTCTGGCATTTTTGCATACGTGGACATAATCCAATGGTACATGATTTTCTCTTTGTTTCAAATGCCGTTCGATGGTGGCGTGCATGGAGTCACAGTCCATTTGAGTGTGATCCTTTTCTAGGTATTTGCTTTCTATAATGATGCACTCAACACCTAAATGCAACATTGCATTGCTCAAAAGAGCATTCCTATTTTGATAATTGCACCCATCACTGAAAATTATGTTTTCTTTGCATTGTTGCGATGGGGTAACTGAGATTCAATGAAATGACTTATAATACTTGCAGTTCGTGTGTCTTGAGATCATACATACAAAAGTTGTGGACTGAAAGTTTCCTCCTGTAGTAGAGGGCAGAAGCATTTGACTTTGGACACAATAAAAGAGACTGTAGATCCACCGTATATACATGCTCCTAATTTTTTTGATCGTTTTCTTTTTCTTGTCTAGAAGCAATTTGCTTTTTCGAATGGTCATTGAATTCTTCATCGGTAATATATTTCAGTTATGTGCTCTACATACATCACACTGGTCCTTTTTTGGTCTGTAGAGAGACAAATTCATATCTTCAAATATTTTGTGGAAAGTAAAGGATGACAATGGCTTATTTTATTCTCACCAATTTTCAGAATAAAATCTGTATAACTGAGCTCTTGAAGTCGCTCTACGATAATGTGATTCTACTTTGGGCAACGAAGATAAAAACTTAGTCTCTCGTTTAGGTCCTTTTGCCTTGTAACCTTCTTTGAGTGTTTTTTGTTTCCAGTTTCATCCTCTCCTGACAACTCTTCATGTTCTTCTGCTCCATCTTCCAACCAGTTGTTGACCATCCATTCACCTATCCCTAAAGTAGCCAGTAATGTCTTTTTGCACACCCTAATCTTTGATTTATTCACATTTAAATGATATTTGAAAGATAATTTTCTGCGAGAAATGTTTTCATTGTTTCTATCACGAGACTTACATGAGTCACACTTTCCAAGAACATTTTTCTCTCCTTCCAACTGAACTTCCAAAAGTCGTTGAACAATTTTTGTCTTTGTTACAGACTTGCAATGGAAAGTTTTACCTGTACACTTGCATATAATTGCCCTCTTTGTTCTTTTTAGGTCTATTGACAAACCCTTTGACTTACCATCCATGACTTTTCTTCCCATGTATTCTTCACCTTGTTCACTTAATATATTTGCTTTCTTACATTCCCAATCATCTTCTTTCACTTGATGTCTATTCTTTTTTCATGTTTCAGAATATTGTCACTTAATATCATGTCTTCATCATTATTTAATGATTCTTGTATTTTCTCTACTCATTGAATATTATTATTACTATATATTTCTTCAACCTCTACTGTAATGGCATTAAAGTCATTCTCATATGTGTCTACTTCAATGGTTGTACTTTTCCGAACATTCGTATCTGCAAGTAAGTTATTATCGCACAAACTTCCGAGTTCTGATAATTGAATTTTTCATTGTGAACATCGGCTACGACAATAATTTTTTCGTGAAAGTAAAACGCCATGTGAAAAGTAGAATAAAAATAGAAAAATCGAAGTACACAGTCTATTTCACACAAAGATTAAATATAGATTGAACCACAAAATGGTAGATCACAGGGGAAGAACAACTACTTTCCTAACAAATACCACGCAGAACGTTGAATGATATTCACCTGAAAATCCATGCAAACTTCCATATAAATGGAAATTGATCGCAAATGTTCTTTCTGATAAGCTCGATTATGTTCAATTCATGTCGTGTTCGCCTAACAACCCGCATACCGGTTTCAGGCTTCTTGGCCCTCATCAGTACGGAGTAGTCACCAGCCAAAGATCCGAAGAGCTCTGGCTGAAGCGAACACAACGTAAACAAATCATCATCGAGCTTATAACATCTATAGGTACGTCGGAAAAGATAACTTTTAACTGGCGGTACCTAGTGACAGAAAGAAACACTCCATACATCTACCACCTCGATAGGATTCTAAATGAAAGATTCCTTCTCAGTAGGAGTGGCAAGCCTGACTAGCATATCGTGAAAGTAAAACGCCATGTGAAAAGGAGAATAAAAATAGAAAAATCGAAGTACACAGTCTATTTCACACAAATATTCAATATAGATTGCACCACAAAATGGTAGACCACAGGGGAAGAACAGCTACTTTCCTGGCAAATACCACGCAGAACGTTGAATGATATTCACCTGAAAATCCATGCAAACTTCCATATAAATGGAAATTGATCGCAAATGTTTCTTTCTGATGAGCTCGATTATGTTCAATTTATGTCGTGTTCGCCTAACAATCCGCATACCGGTTTCAGGCTTCTCGGCCCTCATCAGTATGGAGACACAACGTAAACAAATCATCATCGAGCTTATAACATCTATAGGTACGTCGGAAAAGATAACTTTTAACTGGCGGTACCTAGTGACAGAAAGAAACACTCCATACATCTACCACCTCGATAGGATTCTAAATGAAAGATTCCTTCTCAGTAGGAGTGGCAAGCCTGACTAGCATATCGTGAAAGTAAAACGCCATGTGAAAAGGAGAATAAAAATAGAAAAATCGAAGTACACAGTCTATTTCACACAAAGATTTGATATAGATTGAACCACAAAATGGTAGACCACAGGGGAAGAACAGCTACTTTCCTGGCAAATACCACGCAGAACGTTGAATGATATTCACCTGAAAATCCATGCAAACTTCCATATAAATGGAAATTGATCGCAAATGTTTCTTTCTGATGAGCTCGATTATGTTCAATTTATGTCGTGTTCGCCTAACAATCCGCATACCGGTTTCAGGCTTCTCGGCCCTCATCAGTATGGAGACACAACGTAAACAAATCATCATCGAGCTTATAATATCTATAGGTACGCCGGAAAATATAACTTACAACTGGCGGTACCTAGTGACAGAAAGAAACACTCCATACATCTCCCACCTCGATAGGATTCTAAATAAAAGATTCCTTCTCAGTAGGAGTGGCAAGCCTGACTAGCATATCGTGAAAGTAAAACGCCATGTGAAAAGTAGAATAAAAATAGAAAAATCGAAGTACACAGTCTATTTCACACAAATATTCAATATAGATTGCACCACAAAATGGTAGATCACAGAGGAGAAACAACTACTTTCCTAGCAAATACCATGCAGAACGTTGAATGATATTCACCTGAAAATCCATGCAAACTTCCATATAAATGGAAATTTTTTTTGGCTCACTCTCCGGAGGCATGACTCTTAGAATTTACGGAGGATCCCACTATAGAGCAATTGAGTGACAAAAATTGGGTCTGCAATGTGCACTTATTCAGGAATGATGATAAGTTTGTGGTAAGTAATAAAATCAGATTGAAACCTGATGCTATTCCTCAACTGAGTTTACGAAAACCCTTTCCACCTCAAATCCAAACAATTCATAGAAGTTTCAGTTAGTTCATGGAGAAAAACATCCAAAGTTTAATAAAGACAGTAGAGAACATATATAAACATTTTAGTAGGTTATTTATTCATTTTTGAAGAAAAGTATTCATCTTATGAAAATAAATCACTTATAGTTGTGCTGCACACCTAGTTATTCCTATTGATTACATTTTTCAAAACCCATGTATTCATTCCAGGAGTTCTGAGATTTTGGTATCCACATCAGCAAACTGCAGGAATGAAAACATTCGGTCAATTGAAAATCAGAATGAAAGGGATATCAGTTTGGTTCAATTCCACACAGCTGAAGGGAACCTGATTTCAGAAATGTTTCTTTCTGATAAGCTCGATTATGTTCAATTCATGTCGTGTTTGCCTCACAATCCACATACCGGTTTCAGGATTCTTGGCTCTCATCAGTACGGAGTAGTCACCAGCCAAAGATCCGAAGAGCTCTGGCTGAAGTGAGACACAACGTAAACAAATCATCATCGAGCTTATAACATCTATAGGTACGCCGGAAAAGATAACTTTTAACTGGCGTTACCTAGTGACAGAAAGAAACACTCCATACATCTCACACCACAATAGGATTTCAAATAAAAGATTCCTTCTCAGTAGGAGTGGCAAGCCTGACTAGCATATCGTGAAAGTAAAACGCCATGTGTAAAGTAGAATAAAAATAGAAAAATCGAAGTACACAGTCTATTTCACACAAAGATTAAATATAGATTGAACCACAAAATGGTAGAATGCAGGAGAAAAACAACTACTTTCCTAGCAAATACCACGCAGAACGTTGAATGTTATTCACCTGAAAATCCATGCAAACTTCCATATAAATGGATATTGATCGCAAATGTTTCTTTCTGATAAGCTCGATTATGTTCAATTTATGTCGTGTTCGCCTAACAAGCCGCATACCGGTTTCAGGCTTCTTGGCCCTCATCAGTACGGAGTAGTCACCAGCCAAAGATCCGAAGAGCTCTGGCTGTTTTTTCCCTGTGATCTACCATTTTGTGGTTCAATCTATATTGAATCTCTTTGTGAAATAGACTGTGTACTTCGATTTTTCTATTTTTATTCTACTTTTCACATGGCGTTTTACTTTCACGATATGCAAGTCAGGATTGCCACTCCTACTGAGGAGGAATCTTTTATTTAGAATCCTATCGAGGGGGGAGATGTATGGAGTGTTTCTTTCTGTCAGTAGGTACCGCCAGTTAAAGTTATCTTTCCGGCGTACCTATAGATGTTATAACTCGATGATGATTGTTTACGTTGTATGTCTCGCTTCAGCCAGAGCTCTTCGGATCTTTGGCTGGTGATGAGGGCCAAGAAGCCTGAAACCGGTATGCGGATCGTTAGGCGAACACGACATAAATTGAACATAATCGAGCTTATCAGAAAGAAACATTTGCGATCAATTTTCATTTATATGGAAGTTTGCATGGATTTTCAGGTGAATATCATTCAACGTTCTGCATGGTATTTGCTAGGAAAGTAGTTGTTTCTCCCCTGTGATCTACCATCTTGTGGTTCAATCTATATTGAATCTTTGTGTGAAATAGACTGTGTACTTCGATTTTTCTATTTTTAATAATTTTTTCTCCAATATTTACGTCTGGGCTTGACTGCGGAGTATCCTTCATTACTTTGTCACATGTTTTCGAGATGTATTCTCCAGCTTCTACTTGCCAGTGAATAGTTTTATCCGAACTATAGTCATGTATTGTATCAGTATTTCTTTTATAAGCAGGTTCAACCAATCGTTCAGCTATACTAAATGTTTCAGCCTCTGAGAAATTTGAGATCTTAGAACGACTTTTGAAACCATCACAATGACTACCGGTTTCACCCTAGCTTTCTTCAATTTCAGAGAGAATCTGAATTAGAGCACCATTTTCGTCAATAATAAATGTACCTATTTTCAAAATATCAACATCAATACCATTCCCATTGTCGATCAGTGCAGGCAAACTTGCATTTTCATTTTCGATCAGTGGGGGAAAATATGTACAACCTCTGTTGTGGAATAATGAAGGCAAACTAGCATTTCCGTTGTCGATTGGTGGGGGCAAATTTGAACCATTTCCATAGTCGATCTGTGAAGGAAAACTTCCACCATCTCCATTGTCAATATTTGAAGGAGTAGTAAATTCATTCTCAATATCTCTCAACTGAATATTTGCTTTTGAAGTTAGTTTTGCCAGTTGTAGTATTTTTCTAGATCTTGAAGACATTTTGGACCTGAAAATAAACACGAAAATGTAATTGGAGCCAGAAGTGAAAACAATTCTGATCACTCAACTCCTCAAACGTATTTCATACCAAAAGTTTCATTGAACAAACCATGTAACTATTGGCTACATTTTGAAAGACAACTTCATAACTCCATAATTAACAAATTAGCCATGACAGAGTAAATTAGAAGTACTTGTATAAGGATGTTTCGAAATATTCGAACGGAAATTGGTATTTAATAGAATTTTTGAGGTGTCAAATTCAAACCTGATGTTATTATTGCTCTTACTCGTGGGGCGCCACCTAAACGTCTTTTTCTTTTTTGAAGATTCATAACTTCTTTGAGCGTACTTCTAGCATAAAAAATCAATTCCTCCATCATATCTACGTAAAAAAGCTAAACTTGTTACAAGTCGCTATAAGCAACCGTTTTCTAGATATTTGGACTTGAAAATTTCAAGTCGATTATTTGTTAATCGATGCGTGTTGAAGTTATTACCATTATTTTGCATTTTTCACAAGAAATGAATTTGACGTTTGAGTAAGTAGTTTTGGCTTTTTGTAGGGGGCGCCACCTATTCTATGTATTTTTACTAGTTTAAAATAGTTATTTTTGTATCAAGGGAGCAACATCTGTATATGTTTTAATAAAATTTGCAAGAAATCTCAACATTTTATTTCAAGAAATTTTGAATATGTAGAATAAAATGAAGGAAACTAAATTGTATTCAAATAAATTGTCAAAGTATCCACCTTCAGCGAAGATACAGGCATTCAGTCTTCTAGTCATTGAATCTCGTACCCGCTCAAAAATTATTGGTGTGTTTCTTATTGTTTCACAGGCGTTTCTCAGATCTTCCTCGTTCGCTACTGGAGTTTTATAAACTAGTGATTTCAAATGTCCCCAAAAATAAAAATCTAGCGGGTTTAGATCTGGGGACCACAATGCCCACGCCTGGTTAGGTTCTTCTACACCCCTACCAATCAATCGATTTGGATAGACAGTGTTAAGGAATTCCCTGGCTACAACGCTCCAATGGGCCGGAGCCCCATCATGCATAAACCACATGCGGATACGAATTTCTAATGGTACATTCTGAAGTAGTCCCGGCAATTGATTTTCTGAAAAGTCTCTGTAAGTTGCGCCATTCAGTCGGAACGGAAGGAAGGAAAGACCTATCAAGTAATTATCAATCATTGCCGCCCATACATTTACAGACAATTGATACTGATAATGTCTTTCACTAACTGCGTGTGGATTTTACAGAGCCCAAACATGGTTGTTATGAAAGTTTGTGATAGCATTTCGGCAGAAGTTTGCCTCGTCCGTGAAGAGTACATATCTTACAAATTGAGGATTTCCAGCCAATTTTCTCAAAAACCACTGACACATAGTAATGCGTTGGGGAAAGTCTCGTGGCAAATGTACCCTTTGAATATGCTATGGATAAAATTGTTGATCGTGGATAATTCTCCAAACTGTGGACTGAGTAGAATTGAGAGCTTCAGCAATTATTCTTGTACTTGTTTCTGATTCTCCTCGAGAGTGTTCAAACAGCTCTTCGAATTGGTTCGGACTGCTCGTAGTCTTCCAATATCAGCTGCCCTCTTGAAGCTATCTGTTTTTGCCAAATGACTGTGGAGACTAGTAAATGTTGGAGCTGAAGGCAGTACTCGATTGAGAAATAGATCCTGATAAATACGTCTTGCTTCACGCGCATGCCTTCCGCAAGGCCATAAACGAAATGCATATCAGCTAAATGAGCATTATTGTTTAAATAATCCATTTTTTCAAAATTAGTATTTTGAAACTTACAGAAACTTCAACAAAACAACAAAACGTTTAACTGTCACACAATATGTAATTACCAAAACTACTCACTCAAACTGTTATGATCAATCCTTTTACAAAAGAGAATTCAAACTTGCCACAAGATATCATCCACTATTCAACGTCACTGAGAGATAAGACAATCAGTTTTATTTCATTACCGAAAACGCATCCATAATTCTAGCTCTCGTACGAACACAAACAAACCCATTAAAAAATCCCGATAAGCGACAGTCACACCAGCCCACCTCATTAAGAACCGTATCCGACTCATAAATCACAAGTCACCGCTACCGATAAATGTATAAACATCCTTGTTGGTCATTATTTCCCAGACTAGCCGACCGCTACCTGTCAGGCAGTAAAATATTATCCAATTATAACAAAAGATACGCGAGAAACGAGGGTTAAACAAAGCAGGAGCCTTATCATGTTTACAAATGTCCCTCATTAAAAAACTCTAAAACACACTAAGTCCCGCCCCAACTTCCGATCGGAAGAATATTATAAAAGCCAACGGGGGCATAACAAAGGAGTCAGTTAAGCCGAACAGTAGTCCGTGGTATAATCACGTCTATCAAACGTAAAGAAAATTAGTATGCAATCATATTAGTGAAAAAAAGTCACGAGAAATAAAATTTCGCCACGGATAAACACCATATCAATTAACGAAATTCTAATATGACCGTCTTTAACTAGAGTCAGTGTAAAAACAATATTTCACCGCATAAATACGAACAATTCAAAATCACTCTAATAATAGTTCAATTCATGTGTTATAACTACGAAAGTACTCCGTTAAAAAAATACTTTTCCAGTGTTGTGCATACCTCTGATCAAATGACGTGTCTTTGCTGAATGCCCATAAAACTAAGCAAATAATTCATCCATGTAACCTGATCCGGTAACGAACCATGTCAAGCGTTTGAGATAATAAAGCCGGTTAATCGTTGAAATTCCTCGAGTGCAACCCAACTAGTGCATCTGGACAATTCGTCCTAGGTAATGTATTCCTATTTTTGGATTTAATGTTTTGGTTTCCTATTCATATTATCCGTTTTCTTAATATACATGTTATGCATACATATATCTCCCATAAAAATAAACATTGTCGAGAGGTACTAAACAGGGACAATTGCCTTTAAGTGCACAATCCCTAGTATTGAGAAATCACAAGAAAAAGTGGACAAGTTGTTACCTATATTAAATGTTTTTATGGTGTTCTTATTCGTTGGGTTATCTATGTCATATCAAATAATTTTAGCAATTGAAATTGTTAAAAAGGTGACTCAGTCTATAAAGATAGGAATGGATTGTACAGAGTGAAAGGAAAGTGTTTGTAGAGAGTGCAGTTCTTTAGTCTTTTTTATTTTATTTTTTATCTCCATTAGTAACAGATTTTGTTTTTTTATAAATTCTTGAGAGTTACCACAAAAGTGTCATTCTAAGGATAACAAGGTATTTTTGTTCTTGTCTTATCTTATGTATAATATCATTTATGAATATAATTTTCTTTGATTCCCGGTGCCTTTTATTGATATAGAGTTCAGGCGAACGGTATATACTTCCCAATAAACAACCTGTGTTCCCTGGATGTTAGAAAGAAGGTAATGGATACAGCCGCTCGTGTCCGTTAACTTCAGTGCAAATAAATTCTTTATAACTTGCTGCTAATACCCAACAAAATTGTAGTCTTCGAGCAACTTTTCAACAAAGGACCTAATCGAGTATAGGTTTTATATACTCGAAGCGTCCTTAGCGTCTTAGGCTAATTAAAACGGAATAACGAGTTGCTCAAACCAGTGGCGTTACCAGAGGGTTAATTTTTGGGATAACGAAACACCGGCCTGAACGTCGTTTAGCCGGGGTGGAGATAATGAGTATTCCTAAATAATAGTGTGGGATGTAACACTGATGTCAGGTGTGCGAGTAATTGTTGAGGAAGTACATTAACGCATATATACAAATAAAACGTTCATACCGAACAATTCGCAGAACTCAATATCAGAAAAGTATAAGAAAGATTTTCTTTAGGAAATGCATATATACAAATAAAGCGTTTTTTCCGTATGATTCGTAGAAGGGGACCTTCGTCAACAACAACTCCTGTAGTGCAGGTTCTGCCAAATCCAGAGCCAACAATAGCAATCACATTAGATAATATACCCTATTATAACGGGCAGACGAGTATCAAAGATTTTATTAGGATAATTGAAGATACAGCCGCTCTAGCTGGATGGACAGAATTGCAAATAGTGTCTATCGTTCGATTGAAACTAAGAGGGATTGCGAAACAACTCATTGACGCCGACAATCAATTGAGAAATACAGCAGTATGGAACGAATTGAAAAGAGGTTTACAGGAACAGTTTGGTATAGCTAAAATACCAGGGCAAGGACAAAGGTAATTATTAGAATGCCGATAACGTAGATCTGAAACTTGCCGCCAATTTTTTGTTACGTCTGAAAGTTTGTGCTGCGAAAATTTTAGTCTTAACCGGAACAGCTGACGTAGATCGGATACTATTGCAACGCCACGAGCAAGATGTAATCACGCAGTTTGCTATGGGATTATTGGACCCCATCAGGAAACGCATACTATCCGCTAGTCCTGATACACTGACCGAAGCTATCGAACTAGCCGATAAAGAAGAGCTCATAGAAAACCTAACTAGGCCAGGAGAGAGAAGTTTTAGAAATGTCACAGCAAATGGACCACCAGCAACGATAAAGACATGCCAGTATTGTCGTAGAAGAGGACATGAAATTAGGGACTGTAGGTTAAAAAACAGAACTTGTTTCAATTGTAATCAGCCGGGTCATATGTCATACAACTGTAAAAACAGGAATGGACAAAGAAATATGGACAGAAGAAATTTAAATGGCCACCCGGTTCGCAATTCTCCTCCGTTGGGAACCGCAGACAACCGCCATTAAAACGCAACACGGTAAATAGGAGGCCAACACACACGATACTAACCTATACCACGGGAGAAGCCCAGCGAAACGTCATAGTTCTAGAAATTGATGGAATTTTCGCTACCCTGGTAGACACGGGTGCCGAAGTATCGTTGGCCCACGTTAGCATTACGCACGGTATGAAAGTTAATTACGAAGAAAAATTCAATTTAAAAGACGTACAGGGAAATAGAATTCCATATATAGGTACCGTAGTTTTGCCAATAAAACTGAATGAAAGAACCCAAATCGAGCATGAATTTATATTAATCGAAACGAAACATTTGAGCACAGAAATAATTTTAGGTCTAGACTTTCTGCAAAAGTATCAAGTAAAGCTAGATTGGAGAGCAAACAAAATGTATTTGATGGAAGAAAAAAGTTGAACTCCACCACGAGCCAAAACGCATTTATCATACGGAAAATGAGAGGAAAACCAATGGGACAAACGACTAGAAATTTTAGAGCAACAGTTGAAAGAATTTACTACTACGATAGATAGCTGGACGAAAACGATGTCTAAAGAAAAACTCGGTCAGATAGGGAGGCGCCGCCCGCATCAGACTGTGAAGTATTTGGAACTAAATTTTCACATCCAGAAATGAGGTCGGCCGACTCAAACAGCAATCGAGTAGAAAATCCAGGACGAGCAGAAGAACGTGATTTAAAGGAGACACGGTATCAAGAAAAGCCACGTCCACTGAAAACCAAAAGTCGAAAAGGAAAAGGAAAAATAGAGATAAGCGTTTACAGAAGCAGAACAGGAATAAGGATTTAATGGAGACCTTGTTCACTGACAGAACGACGAGCAATAGAGAAAAGAAAATCTCACCACGAGGGGATGAGAAAACTTCGCCATCCATCGGGAATATTGGGACAGCCGAGACACCCTGTATATTAGGAAGGTTAGTTAGGCGATATGGCACGGGAAGCCTGAACGACATTCGTACTGAAAAAGCCAGTTCGTCCAAGGATGACTCTTTTACTGCCAGAGACATGGAAAAACTCCACACTCTGAAAACGAAAATCGTGGAAGACATCCCGCCGTTCGCACAGGACAACCGAAAAGCAGAAATATGTCCGTCTAAGGGCGACAATTTCTCTCCTAAAGAAACAGGGAAGTGGACAGGAAAATCTAAATTATCCCGAAAACTCAACAGTGAGCAGGAAGAAAAGTCTGGGTATGAGAATATATGCACTAAACAGACAGACAGCCGATACGAGGAGGCAAATACGAGCCAGGAAAGGATGAAAACCAGGTATAGAAAAGGTTATGAAAATAAAGCCAGTCAAACAGAGAATGAAAGACTTATCGGAAGGATAGAAACTCGGGACGCCGAATCTTCCAGAAGTAAACAAGAAATAGTTATACAGGGAGGTGAAAAAGTGATTGAAGAAATTTATGGGACAGGATTGTACTTGCAAAAAGATATGATTTTACCCCCGAGAGCAATGACAATATGTATGGTTAGAACAAAAAGAAAATTATTGTCGGAAAATATTATAGTTGAAGATAACGCAGCTATAAAAGGACTGATGATCGCGAGATCGATAGGAAAAAATGATACCGAAATACCCATCAAAATGATAAACATTTTGGAACAGGAACTGATCATACCCCGGAAACATATTATAGCTCATGGTTTCGAGGCTACAGAAAATAACTGAACACGAAGAATGCTCAGATTAAATTGGCCATCCTCATCAAGGAGTACATTGATGTATTTAAAGGCCCCTAGTCATAAATTAACTTGTACCCATCTAGTAAAGCACAGGATACACACTGAGGATGTTCCGCCTATTTCGAAACGACCTTATCGAATTCCATACCAGCGGCAGAAGATAATGCACCAAGAAATTAAGGAATTGTTGGATAACGAAATAATAAAATATTCCTTTAGCGCCTTGGAGTTTTCCAGCGATCCTGGTTGAAAAAAATTGCACCCGGAGAAGATCCCCAGTTCAGACTGTGCATTGATTACAGGGAATTGAATGCCATCACGAAGACAGATTTTTTCCCATTACCACATATACAGGATACGATCGAAAAGTTGCAGGTACTAGCTATACAGTGTGATGGATCTAGCTAGTGGATATTTTCAAATTGAATTGGATGAAAGAGACAGAGAAGAGTGCCTTCTCCACACCAAACGGACACTACGAATTTCTCCGTATGCCTATGGGGATGAAGAACTCCCTAGCACTTGGTGCCGGCAGATGGAGAACATTTTTGCAGAAATATATAGGTAAGGAGTGCTTAGTATACTTGGACGATATGATCGTTGTTAGTGGATCCAACATCTCAGAAGATTTAGACATGGTTACGCAATGTTTTCGAACAAATGAGTAGCAGTAATTTGAAATTCAAGGCAACTAAGTGTAATTTTATGCAAAAGAAGCAAAATACCTTGGACATATTATCTCCGAGAAAGGTTGCCAAACAGATCCCGAAAAACTAAAATTATCAAGGACTACCCACCACCAAGAAGAGTGAAAGACATCCGAGCATTTTTGGGATTATGCGGATTTTACCGAAAGTTTGTACCAAACTTCTCGAGTATATCCCAACCGCTTACAGCACTCACCAAAAAAGAGGTAAAATTCCAGTGGGGACAAGAACAACAAAAATCTTTCGATACACTAAAAGAAGCTTTAATTTCCCCTCCAATCTTAAAATACCCCGATTTTTCTCGACCTTTTGTGGTCACCACAGATGCCAGCGCGACCGCCATAAGTGGAATTTTGAGTCAAGAATATTCTGGATTCGAACATCCCATTTGTTACTCGAGCAGAACTTTGAATGCCGCTGAAACTAGGTACTCTACGATAGAAAGAGAATGTCTCGCAGTGATTTGGGCTGTAAAGATACAGGTGCTATCTGACTGGTACGCACTTTACCATCATTACCGATCATCGGCCATTGACTTATTTATTGTCTATCAAAGATCCGAGTAGCAGGCTAGCCAAATGGGCCATGGCACTCCTGGAATTCTCATTTTCTATTAAATACAGACCAGGACGAGATAATATAAATGCCGATACCTTATCCAGGGGTAAAAAAAGACGAACATAGTGGGAAATGACTCAAAGAATAACGAAGACTGCCAAGTACGTGTGCTTAGTAAATCCAGTGAAAACATAGAACCTGTAGTTGAAACGTTATGGCACTGAACGACATCCGCCTGATGCAGAAGACAGACCCCAAATTTCTGCATTAGTACCTACATTGACTGACGAAGATGACAATTTTTATATTCACGAAGAAATTTTATACGTGAAACGACGAGTAGACGAGCGTCGGGACAAATCTATGCTCCCAAAGGTCATTAGAAAACAAATTATAAGTTTGTACCATGATAAATATTTTCTGGTCATGGAGGACAAAAGAAAACTCTAACCACTATCCAACGAGAATTTTACTGGCCTAGCATGAAGAAAGATATCAATGAATACATACAGAAATGTCATTCTTGCAACATTCATTTAAAAATACGACAAAACCAACGGAAATGCAGAATGCCTATTCCGGAAGCAGTATTCGAAATTGTAGCCATCGATATAGTCGACCACTAAACACCACCAGAAATGGAAACAAGTATATATTTACAGCAATTGATCACTTGACTCGATATGCCGAAGCCATTCAATACCTAATATTACTGTCGAGACGGTAGCGAAAGTGTTTGTAGAACATATCATCTTACGTTATGGAGCACCAAGATATTTATTGAGTGACAGAGGATCTCAATTTTATCCGCTCTATTTCTGAAATTTGCCAACGACTAAAAATCAAGAAACTGAATACTACAGCATATCATCCGCCACGAACGGCATCGTAGAACGATTCCATGGACATTTGAAAACTACATTATCACACCTAGTGACTGAACAACAATCCGATTGGGACGAACGGTTACCGTATGCTCTGGTAGGCTATAAGAAATCAGATTCATTCATCCACACAGGAAAGCCCCTTTTCTTAATGTTTGGCAGAGACATGCTATTACCACTCACCTAACATTAAGAGCACCCGTATAGGTATGATACAGAAACTACGCCTCAGAAATGGTCCAGAGATTCAAGTTGCCCACCAAAAGCCCGAAAAATCCGTGGAAAACTGCCGCGGAAAATCACACCGAAATTTCAATAAAAAGGCAAATTGAAAGAGTTTCCCATAGGATCGTTAGCATATTTAAAGACGCCTCCCCAATGTCAGAGCAGGTCAAAACGCTCTAAATTGTTACCACGATATACCGGACCGTGGAGAATTTTTGCAGAAATTATCACCTGTCAATTTTGAAATACAACAGGTAGGAAAAAAAAGCCGTTAGTACACTGCAAATCGACTGAAAGTTTATAAGAATATAGAAATCCTCGAAGACTGTAGAAAATCCGTCAAAGAAGAATCCTAAGGAAAGTGGAGAAAATCGCTGTGTATACAACAAAAGAACCCGAAATGTTGGACATGATTATTGCATCACTCCCGAAGAGTTGGAAAAATATCGAAATTTAAATAACATCCACGAAACACTCGTAGGAAACGAAAATAGTGTAGGAACTGAACCCGTTTCAGAAAAGCGCTAACGCTAGGCAAAGACGAACTACCTCTAGAAAATGTGGACAGTTTCGAAAGTCGTAACCTCAGTGAAACATCGGACGAAGATCGGAAAGCGTCCCTGAAGTAACTATGGTTACCAAACAAGGTCGCGAGGGACAGGTACCTGAGGAACCTTGGATTTTTGACAAAAAAGGTAAACATCAGTAAAAACAATACTCATGTAATTTAAATGCGCAGGAATGCAACAAAGTATGTATGTATATATAGTTTTAATTAATTTAGAAACTCTAGGAGATGTATGGCATGTATGGATACGGGCAACCGTGACCCAAAAAAAAAAATTTTTAATTTTTGCTTTTATAAAACATAGTTTCAAATTGGTCTATTACCGGGACGTTTAAAACAACCATACCAAGTGAACCAGTGCGGAGAAAACACGAGACATACCGCTAACCTAACCCCGGGCAGCTGAACGATAAGTGAAGTTAATAGCTGTTTAAAAATTTAACCATTCTACCTGCAACCTACCCTCGAAACTGGGCCCTTTTTCACCAATCTCCGAGACATCTGTTTTGAAACAAGGTATGAAGTAATCTTTCAAAAAGGGCAATATACGCAGTCAAACACTCTAAAATTTAAAGGGAAAAAGTGTAGGAAATGGCCAACGATGGAATTGGGGCCAGATGGGTTCCAAAACCGATTTCCCTATCGACCGAAAAAGAAACGATAAAAATAAACAGGTCAAAGTCGCAGTTAAAAATAATTTTACTGGGGACTGTTTAATTTTGAAATTCCGGGACAGTTGGATTAATAGCCTACGATTGGTAACCCCAAAAATTACTCAATATCGTTAAGTGTACAAAAATGTCCCAATTTTCCAATGCATACACCGTACAGGATCTTCGTGTATACGCGGTTGGCCGAAATTTGAAACCATTCATGTTAAATCCTGTTTGGGAGAAGTACCCAACTGATGGTTCATTTTGGCATGTTCTCCCTCCCATTATCCCGGATAGCCTATACATTTTATGCAAACCGTAGGAAAAAAAACCCGAATCAAAGATACATCGGGATTTGGAATACAGAGGTTTTCTAGAGATATAATTAAATTACAGCCCAACACCACACAAACCCCCAAACCCTGATAGCCGGAGAATTAGAGGAAAATGGGTGAAATTTCCTACTTATACCTTCAAGGTAAGGTATATAAAGATGTTGGAGTTACTGCAACCGCAAGAGATCATCTTGAAAGATTATTCCCCCATCGCACGGGATAATACAATTAGTTTGGAGAACCAACTCTCTTGCGAATTTAGTACAGGATGTTTTATGGATGCGTTCCAAGGGAAATAGCCTGGGACTATAAAACCTCATGAATGTAGAAGGTTCCAAAAAACTCTACGAAGGAAAAGCAACGAAGAGAAACTAAGTCAGACGGACATAAACCAATACATGGTTTATTGGGAAGGACGAAACTATTTGCCGTGCAGTTAATTAAAAAAAAGGAATTTGATTTTGAAATGTGGTTGACAATCCCGAATATTAATCATCGAACTCCCAAACAATATGAATCTCAAAGTAAACTTCGCTATTACCTCAGGAGAGAACTGCCGATATAAAACCTATGTAAATTCGGTAAAATATAGAGCAATCGTTTAAAAGGAGTATGAACGATGCTCGCCCCAAAAAAGGGTGTATATAAAAAGAAATTCTCAAGAATGGGGGGGATTGATGGCACTCCGAACCTCATATCACAGTTACTTCCCCAAAACCCAGGGTATATTGCAAAGATAAATGGAGAAGGGATTATATTTGTTGAAATGCACACCGGTTATAGTTCAAATCAGGAGAGAGAAAAACTGTTATCAAAATTCCTGTGACATATTTAAACAAAACATATTTTAGGGCCCCAATTAAAAACGAACTATAAGGAAATGGGACAACAGATCGAATGTTCTTCAATCATTCCAGCCAAATATTATATAGAAGGTTTTGGGTTTAAACCTACGACCCTTATCCCAAAACCGGAAATCCCCTGTAGAATTACCCATAAGTGAAAGAACAACAAATGCAACTACCCAGAATACAACCTATTGGTGATGGTGGGATAAAACCCCAACCGAAGAAATGAAAACAAGCCCAAAAAATAATACTTTCGTCCGAAAGAAAAACAGTAAATAATATTCTGATAAACAAAATGGCCAATAAGCCCGTATCAGATCAGGGTTTACGTTAAACCTGTTCACAAGGAGATGAAAAACAGCCAACAGCACTATGAAAAAACTATATGGAGTGTTCACTTTCATTGGAGACGTAACCAGCATTTTTCTTAGGGATATATTTTGCATAAGGATAATAAAATTCTATGGAAACAGCCATAAACATAAACCATACCAGAATCACTGGATGTCCCCTACCATGTAACCCGCAGGCGTTCTGGGATACGTTGACTCTATTTGTAATAAACCATAAATTACCCCGAAATTCCGCAGAAATGTCGACGGATAACAATCTCACGGTTATTGAATCTCAACCTCCCCAAACGGCATTGAGATACCCATCAGCCAGAAAGAAAATTTATGCGACGATAAAACCCCCATCCAAAAAAGGGCCCTATCTTGGACCCAAGAAATGAAAAAATATAAACAAAATAAATAAGGACATTTTATTACCTCTACGCGACGCTTGACCTAAAATTTTAAATAATGTGATCTTCACGTCCAGTCACAAAAAAAAATAAATCTTTTCCCAGTTCGCGATAGTGAAGCTAAAAAAAAAGGGACCCTTTCAATGAATATTAAAAATAAGTCCCCCTCATTCCAAAAATAAAAAACCCCGGAAGGACGTTAAGCCCCCAACCAATTAACCCCTAATTGAACATTAAAATAAAGAATATCGATTCTATATAAATACGTGCGTGGGACTAGATTGACATTATTGTGCTCCGAATTCTTACACGAGACGCCCCCGTTGGGCAAAGCAAAGCTTTGTTTATAACCCCGTCGTGATCAACAAGTTACCAAACCCCCAGCTACCTCGAGGTCAGACTCCAAAAAAAATCTCCAGTTTCGACACGAAGCGAAGCATCCTGAAGGCATCCCTAAAAATTCTCTACGACGTAAATACGTGGATGCAAAACCCCATCGGGGCACGTGCGCACATCTCATATTCATATGCACTTCTGCCATCATGCGGAATACATGAGACCTACTGGACACCAGAAAAATTTCCCCTGTGGTTGTTTACTGCACCACCGAGGTACCGGCCCCTTTCAGACCCACACCGACACCCCTGGTCCGACGAAAAATGAAAATCCACGAAGCCCCTATGCAATTGTCAGGTTTGCACCGACGATCGAAACCGACACGCCCCCCCCGAAGGAAGACTAGACGGGACTCCACTAACACGGCCCAGCTATGTTTTTCAAGAACTTGCATACACCTCCCGGGATGATTCTGATAAAACCCCATGATGCCCCAGCTGCCAGTTCGAGCATAATCACTCGAGGCGTTCAACATCCGCCATTACTCCCCGACCGGTGACAGATCCCGATCCCTCAGGATTGGAACTCGTAAATGGTGGCCCGGGGGAAATTTCTATTCAAATTTGATGCCGTGCCAGTTGTAAAAAATTTTTTTTTGTGTACTTGTCACATTTTACTAATTTTTTTTAGTTTTATGAACTCTTATACAATGAACAGACATTATTTCTTTTTCAAAACTTCATTCTGCCAACTTGTGTTTGGAAATATACAGCATTTTTTTGTTTACTTATCTTATTTTTATTTTTTATAATAAACCTTTGGGATGATGAATACCATACTCAGCACAGACTATCATTTCTATGGTAACAACAAAAAGATGATTTCATACCATGAAACATGGGAAAAAAATTTTCATTCAATAATGAACAAAAAAGGTCCTATTATTCAGGTAAATTTTTACAGGTGACGATTTGTTATGATCAATCCTTTTAAAGAAATTCAAACTTGCCACAAGATATCATCCACTATTCAACGTCACGAGAGATAAAAATCAGTTTTATTTCTTACCAAAACGCACCCATAATTCAGCTCTCGTAAACAAACCCTTTAAAAAATCCCGATAAGCGACAGTCACCAACCCACCTCATTAAGAACCGTACCCGACCCCATAAATCACAAGTCCTGCTACCGAAAAATTAAACATCCTTGTTGGTCTTATTTCCCAGACAAACCGACCGCTACCTGTCAGGCGAAAAATATTATCAATTATAAAAAAGTCGAGAAACGGAGTTAAACAAAGCAGGAGCCTTATCATGTTTACAAATGCCCCCTCTCATTAAAAACTCATAAAACACACTAAGCCCCGCCCCAACTTCCGATCGGAAGAATTTAAAAAAACCAACGGGCATAACAAAGGAGTCAGTTAAGTCCGAACAGTAGTCCTTTTTATAATCACGTCTATCAAACGTAAAGAAAATTAGTATGCAATCATATTGGTAAAAAATGTCGAGGAAATAAAATTTCGCCACGGATAAACACCATATCAATTAAAAAAATTTATGCCGTCTTTTAACTGAGTCAGTGTAAAAACAATATTTCACCGCAAAATACGAACAATTCAAAATCACTCTAATAATAGTTAAATTTGTTATAACTACGAAAGTACTCCCGTTAAAAAAAATACTTTTCCAGTGTTGTTACTTCGATCAAATGACGTGTCTTTGCTGAATGCCCATAAACAAATAATTCATCCTGTAACCTGACCCGGTAACGAACCATGTAAAAAGCGTTTGAGATAATAAAGCCGGTTAATCGTGAAATTGGGTGCAACCCAACGAGAGCAACGGGAAAATTCGACCTGGGAATAAATTTCCCCTATTTTGAAATTAAATTTTTTTGGTTTCCTATTCATATTAGTTTTTCTTAGCCTACTGTTATGCATACATATATCTCCCATAAAAGAAACATTGTCGAGAGGTACAAAAAACAGGGACAATTGCCTTTAAGTGCACAACCCCTAGTATTAAAATCACAAGAAAAAGTGGAAAAGTTGTTACCTATATTAAATGTTTTTGGTGTTCTTATTCGTTGGGTTATCTATGTCATATCAAATAATTTTAGCAATTGAAATTTTTTTAAAACTCAGTCTATAAAGATAGGAATGGATTGTACGGGGTGAAAGGAAAGGTTTTGTAGAGTGCAGTTCTTTAGTCTTTTTTTTTATTTTTTTTTTTTATCTCCATTAGTAAAGATTTTTTTTTTATAAATTCTTGAGAGTTCCCAAAAAAGTGTCATTCTAAGGATAACAAGGTTTTTTTTTGTTCTTGTCTTATTTTTGTATAATATCATTTATGAATAAAATTTTTTCTTTGATTATTGCCTTTTTATTGATATAGAGTTCGAGGCGAACGGTTATACTTCCCAATAAACAACCCTGTGTTCCTGGGTGTTAGAAAGAGGTAATGGATGAAACCGCTCGTGTCCTTTAAACTTCAGTGCAAATAAATTCTTTATAACTTTGCCAAATACCCAACAAAATTGTAGTCTTTCGAGCAACTTTTCAACAAAGGACTAATCGGTATAGGTTTATATACTCAAGCGTCACTAGCGTTTTAAAAGAGCTAATTATACGGAATAACGAGTTGCTCCAAACCAGTGGCGTTACCAGAGGGTTAATTTTTGGGATAACGAAACACCGGCCTGAACGTCGTTTAGCCGGGGTGGAGATAATGAGTATTCCTAAATAATAGTGTGGGATGTAACAAAACGTCTAATTCATATCCTAGGCATTCTTGTGAAAAATGCAAAATAATGGTAATAACTTCAACACGCATCGATTGTCAAATAATCGACTTGAAATTTTCAAGTTCAAATATCTCAGGGAAACGATTGCTTCTAGCAACTTGTAAAAGGGTAGCTTTTTCACGTGGATATGATGGGGGAATTGATTTTTTTTACTGAAAATGTGCTAAAAAGTACGCTCGAAAAAGTTATGAATCTTCAAAAAAAAAAAAAGACGTGTAGGTGGCGCCTCCTACAAGTAAGAGCCACGATAGCATGAGGGGTTTAATTCGACACCTCAAAAAACCCCTCAATATCAATTCTCGTTTATTGGGTCAGTATTTGAAAGTTATTTGAAAAACCGAAAATATAAATAAAACTTTCAAGACCCGTATCTTGAAACGAAGGTTTCGGACATTTTTTTTTTGGGCAATTCATATTAGAATATTGGAGGTACCTCCTGAAGTTTGTCAAAGTACTTTGACTCACCCTGTATTACCCTACCATTTCTCAGTTACCTGGTTATCAAAAAATTAATTTAACAATCATTCTATAAGGTGATCACTTGAGAACTAAACATTGACAGAAACAAACAGGAGTTATTAATTGTAATCTACTCTAAATGTTAATTTTTTAACAAAACACTTTATACCAATTTTTCAAAAAAAATTTGTCATCTTGAATTTAACATTCATATTGGTTCTTATGCTAAAATAACAATAAAAACAATTTTCCGATAAATTGTTATGAGGCCTCCAAACTATGAAAACGTCATACAAATCACAACACTGCACAGCAGCACACTTTCCATGCAACAGGTTAAGTCTACTGGGAGTAACTTGGTTTTGCGAAAACAAGATTTGATGCTAAAATTTACGTGGTTTGTTTTTCCTTTTAATCATTTGAATATTTTTTTGGAGTTACAATATCTGACAGAGTTGAAGAGTGACCATAACCCCAAAGAAATAGGACGAAAGTCCCAAAATCATTTTGGGAGTTACGTGGTTTGTTAATTAGGCCCACGTTATATTTTATCAATTCCAACAGCAGTCATAAAAATATTAGTTTTTCAATCGTCAATTGTGACTTTGATTCAGAGGAAACTTTCCTTACACTGTTCATATCCGTATATAAATATTCATTTATAATAATAACACCCAAAAATAATGTATATGTAAATGCCCCTTTTTAATTGTCCTGTTTTTTCCCTACATATGTTTTGGAATTCATTTTTAAATCATTTAAATTTTCAAAATAAATTCATTTGTGTATAATTTATTAAAAGTCCAATCTGGGATTTTTTATCTGTATTATTACAAAACTGGGTCGCGTTTATGAAAAATACTCAATTAATTCGATGTCTGTTTATTACACTTCGAAAACACAACAAAAAAATTAGGGCCTCTGACAATAATATACTCAATCACAGTTTACTACTAAAATGTGCATTAAATTCACCTCACTAGGACTCATTACTGAATGACCCCTCTTCTAGGGTCGGCCGACCTTATATCCTTGTTCTTGGTTTCCAAATCATGCGGTACTTTTAATAATAATAATAGATTTTATTGACAGATTGGGAGGGGTGATACGGGGGCATGTTTTTTTAAAATTTAAAAAATTAAATTTTTGGAATATCCTTCATATCTGTAAAGGGAGGGCAAATTCATTTTCTGTTTTTTGTCACGTAAAAACCCCAAACCCCCCCCATGCTCTTCCATTCAACCAGTGAAAATAAATATAATTTCTTTATATTAAATTAATATATATTCAAACCCAAATCATACACAAAATCAAGAAAAAAAATAATAGTAAGTTAAAAATTGAGACGGGATGACCCCGTAAGAAAAACAATTCAAAGTTGAGGAAATTTTTTTGAGCAAATCAGATAACAATTTTGTTTTGGTTTGGGAAAAGTGATTTCATTGAAATCAGGGGTAGTTTTTGGCTAGGGGGGAAAAGTGTTTGGGTGGCAAATCGATAGCAGCGGGGCTGGGGAAAGAAATGGAACAAAGGGGACTTCCCCGCACGTAAACATAGGAAAAATTGGCCCCGGTCGAATTGGCTGAAATTATTATTTATGGGAGGCATTAGAAAAAGTTTGAGTTTGAATTTTTTATGTTTGTTTTGGATATGAGCGGGCAAAATTTATAAAACGTCGTATTGGGGAAAGGTTGACAAAGAAAAACTTTTTTTTTTAGTAAAATAAGAAAAATGGGGGGGAAAAAGTGAAAAATTATAATCTCATTGATGTTTTAAAAAAGGGTGTATAGGGGGCATAGTGAAAATTTTTTTTTCCGGGGTTTTTTTCAGCACTATTTCAAAACCAACAAGTTATTTTTTTTTAAAAGATATCATAGTTTCAGCTATTGGGAAAAAAACGTGTTTTTTTTCCTGATGACTCTTTTGTTTATATATATGTATATATATATATATATATATATATATATATATATTTTAATTTTCGATTATACCCCGATACTGAAAAAAATTGACAGATTTTTTTTGATTAAAAAAAAAGGAATTTAAAATTCTACTGCCCATTGGATGAAAAGGGGGTAACTTTTTAAAATAATTTTTCAATATTACCTTTCTTTTAGATACAGGGTGCGTTTTTTTTTTTAGTGATTAAAAGGTTTTTATTAAATTCCCAGAAAATTTTTTTTTAAAATTTCCCTTTTTTCCCCTTTAAATATATTAAAAATGGACTCCCAATGAATTTTATCAACTTTGTATGTTCCTTTAAAAATATTCTTTTTTGAAGGTACGGTTTAGGGGGGGGGTAACCTATCGATTTAAAAAAATTTTTGGGGGAAAACCCTTTTCGACACATTCAATTCTATTATAAAACTTTTCAAAATCAATTTTTATTCATAAACAACAAAAACCCCCCTCAACAACAATTTAAAAAAAGGTATACACAAAAAAAAACGGGGAAATAACGATTTTAAATAAAGAAACAATTAATATTATGGAAATTATAATATAACGAATCGAAATTGGAACCAATTGGGTTTTCAACAACAAAATCAAAAAATAATGGAACTCTCAAAAAAAAAAATAAAAAAACCCCAAAAAAAAATTATTAATATTGTTTAAAATTTTATTTGGCAATCTGAAAAATTTTCAATAGTCATGGGGGGTATTTTTTTTTCTATTTAATTTTAAAAAGGGGGTCCTGAACCTGGACTATTACGTGCCTCATAGCGTCCATATTTAGGAATGCTATAAAGTATCAACTTTTAGAATATCCCCCTGCACCTGCAAATGAACGTATTTTTCTACTACGTACCGCAAAAAAAGGGGGCCCAAAAACAGTGGGGGGGGTTTCCCCCTATTTTTGCTTTTGGTACCCCAGGGGAAACTAATCAAGAAAAAGAAAAGACCCCAGCCATGAATAATTTTTAAAAAAGTTTTTTGATTGCGCAAAAAAAAATGGGAACAAAAGAATAAATTTTTTTAATTTTAATTTTTTTTTTTGTTTTTTTTTTAAAAATTTAATTTTGTAAATTGTTGTTTATTTTTTTTTTTTTTTTTGATTTAAAATTTTACTAAAAAAACACTATAAGATTTTCACCACTTGAGGGGGTTTACTAAGGGCGCGGTTTTTTCCCCAAAAAGCTTCATATGGCTATTTCGATTGGGTTTTATTATAATTTTTCCCCCAATAAATTGACTTTTTTTTTTAAAAAAGTTATTTATAATTTAATTGTTTAGTCTATACGTTGAGTTCAAAATTTTTTTTAGGGGGTTTTTTTGTTGTTTATAAAAAAATAACTGATTTTATAATAGAATTTTTTTGTCAAAAAGGGTTCCAAAAAAAAATCGATAGGTTACCCAAAAACGTAAATAACCCCAAAAAGCATATCTAAAAAAAACCCCCCATTTCAAAGTTGATAAAAATTTTTCGAAAGATAGCAACATTTTTTTAAAAATTGTGAGTAAAATTGGTCCAAATTAACGGGGAAAAATTCTCTAGATATTCAAAGAAAAAGGGGTAAATGACCTAAAAAAAAATTTTAACCCCCCCCCCAAAACAGCATTATAGTAACGGGGAAAAGATACTGCAACTTCGACTGGTTTGGGTTTCACGTAATCACCACTGAATCTACCATTACAGTAAGGTAACTAAAAAATTTTTTATGTAAAGGTTTTTAGTCTAATTCCCCTCTATGATTTCCACCCCCCAAATTTTAAACATTGGTGTCATTTGAGGTGACTGAAAATTATGGTTATGAGGGAAATTACTTTGATGGTTTTCAAACTTAAAAGGGAAAAAAACCGTTGCGGTAACCATCCTGTACCATTTTAAAAAACACTTGAAATCACAGACACTTTTTAAAGAGTATGGTAGTTTCGGTGACGTTTTGGTAACTTCCCAAAAATTTTAATGTGGCAGGCATCGATTTTTGAAAAATGTGGTGATGCTTCCCCGTTCTTTCTATTTTCCCCCAAAAAGGGTAACCCAAATTGCATTTAATAAAGTCACTACAAATTACAATAACCTTCAAAATTCATCATTTCTCGCGATGACGAAAGCTAACCTAAGTTATCTCAAATTATTTTTTTTTGGCTTACAAAAAAAAATTTTTTAACCTGTTACGTAAAACATGAATATTTTTTTCAATATGGGAAAATTTGGGTTTTACGTTTTCAAAGTCAATTTTC
>JAFIRS010006909.1:0-30500 GCA_018342105.1 Gonioctena quinquepunctata | reverse complement strand
GGCGAGTGCAGAGAATCATCCATCCCCAAACTATTTTATTATCACGACTGATAATCAAAACGCTTCCCTTTCTTGGACAAGATATCTGTCCACTTATAATTTCAGAATTTTTGGGATACATTTGCCGATCAGCTGGAGTCTATATGTACTCTGTAATTACTGCTCCGTTTCTGGGTAATTTCAACCCCTTTATTCCAGACTTGCCAAACGAGGGAAGCCACTGTTCGACTTGGGGAAATTTAAAAAGGGAAAAAAAAAAATATTCGTATACAAACATTTCCAAAAATTGTAGTAATACTTTAAAAAAACTTGTTACTTGACTGAGGGAAAATTGGGGACATTGTGATTGATTATCCTATAAAAAAATTTAAATTTTCGACCAATATTCTGCTCTGATGGAATGAATACTCTTCATAATATCTACGCCATATCTAATCATAGTGGCAGCTTTCCCCAGTAAACACTTCACGGCATATTGAAAAACACCCTCATTCTTAATATTGGCACCTCTTCGATGACTGTTGTGTATTTTCTTAGATTGATTTTCTCTCTCCCAGGGAGCATGTGCCCTTTTCCTATGAGAAAGTTGATGATCAATTTGATAAGGTTGTGGTACTAGTGGTTTTCCCCCAATTAAAACAGCAAATGCGCCATCACTTCGAGCCCGGGTTTTCAATCAATATTGTCACCTTGATATTATTTTATTTTCGAAACTTCGCTTTTGTATTGTTAAATTTCATTTTCATGTCTATGTATTAGTCTCAATAAATTCTTTTTTATGGAAATTTTAGTGTTTTTCAAAAGGAACACCCAACGATTTCCATTGAGCCCTCCAGGTTAAAAAAAAAAAACGTGTTTTTTTGGGATAACTTTATCAGACCCATTTATCAATGTCATAATATCAATTGGGGTATGTGAAGTTACCGGGATATAAATTGATAGTAGGTGAATATGAGGTACCTATAACGGATAGGCAAAATCCTAACTGAAAAGTGAAAATTTAAAAAAAGTTAATTTGAAATTAAAAAAACCCGACTGGTAAAAGTTAACTTAAAAGAAACAAGATGACCAGAAAATTTTTCAGAGAATCATGTTTAAAAAGGTTTACAAACCAAATACTGTAATCAATCTCCGCAGTCGGAGGCATCTTCTTCAATTCAAAATAGGGATATAATATTGCCTTCGACTGCGTAAATTGTTCACAGTATTAAGTTAATAGCAACCTCTAAAAACATGATTCTGACATTATTTTATAGACAATTTTTTTTAAATCTTTGGTAAATTTTTTTTATTTTGAATTTTTTTTTTATTATACACTCTTTATTTGAGATTTTTACAATATGGCGTCTGGTTGTTGTCATATTGAATTTTGCTCATAACTGTCATGTCTTTATTCACAACATCCGTCTAGTTGTTCCATATGGAATTTTGATTAAAACTGTCGAATCTCAATCACAATATGCTGTCTGGTTGTCGCCATATTCAATTTCATTCAAATGGCTCCAGGGTTTGGTCTCTAGAGCGCCCCAAAAAACAAACATACAACATGGGGGAATTACATTACCCTCCTTACGTCGCGAAGTCAGGTGAACACGAACCAGGTTATGAGGACTGAACCAAAACATAGGATACAAGCATGTGCAGAATACAAGAATTACACTCGCAGACTATGCGGCAAGGAACCCAAAAGAAAAGGCCACATGTGTGGGCAATTTTGGAGCTCTGCTCAAACTCGTACAAGGTACAAAATTTAAAGCTACTGTAAGAATAAGCAACAGGAAAAGATCAATCAAAGGGCGTGGGTGTCATCGAAGGTCATGACTAGACGGGCCACGGTGTGGAGTTATATCTAGATACTATGGGCCAGCAGGCCAAGTGTCGTCGGAGTTCTTTCCCAGATGGGCCAATTGGAAGAAGTTTTGAAGCAGGGTGACGGGGCCCTAGAAAAACCCCCGAATTCAATGGGTGAGTCCCACTACCATACTACTGTGAAGTGTCCATAATAGTTTTTTTTCCCCATCCAATAAAAAAATACACTGAAGTGTCCATAACCAAAATATTTCTCTGAAACGACTCCATTTCATGGTATTGAAAACCATATTCAAAATACGCCATCTCCCCAAAAATATATCGAGTATTTCGGGAAACATTCGACAAGCCTGAAAAAATTTTATATAATTTTATGTTGTGGTTGGCCACACGTTCTATTCGTCGATAAAACTACTATGAGATATCCGAATATAAAAGAAACAACTATTGTTTAAAAAAATCCCAAACCCACTTTCATAGGGGCAACAACTTGTTTACGTAGATCAAAACATATCCCGTTCAAGACTTCCTAGTACAGATAACCCAGCATGTTTTCATTGGTTGTCCACACAAACTGACCCATTTAATTCATTGGTCATATTTCAGGCTTTCCAAACCTTTGAATTTTCAAATTTCCTTTTACAGCAATCGATGGTGATATATGATTCGAATACTAACCGTAGGGTATCAGGATTTTTTTCGTTTGATTGGTCCCGTCCCACGGTTTTTGTAATACAGCACTCACTCTTGTCCCCCGTACCAGTCTGAATTTCCAAAAATATTTTATTGGGTTATTTTACAAATCTAACATAACTAAATAATTATGTAAATATATATATATATATATATATATATATATATATATTAATTTTTTCCCTGTTCTCCTTCGTGTGAGATAAGAAGGGAAAGGAAAATTGCGGGTTTGTTGGGAGACATATGACTGTCTCCTGCCCTCGATGGGGCGGAGCCCTGTGCTGTTAGGGGGGTTGCCTTTCTTCAAAAATTTTAGGTCCCGTTATGTTTGGGATATTTTGATTTTTCTAGACGAAATTTGCAAAGTGCATGCGTCTCTTACTGTGGGCTTGATTTCCGAAAAAATTTAAATTGGATCTGATGAGTTTCAGGTTTTGCTTTTTGCGCTGGAGAATTTAAAATGAAATCCCGTTCACGAGAATTGTGTTTTTTAAAAAGTATTGCCCCAATTGCCCTTTTTCAGTAACTCCATTCGTTTTATATATCTTTGTGGAGATAGAGACTTTCAAAAAATTACACCATGCTTCTTCTTTGGTTTGCTCCCCTTGTGGGATATCTGCCAAGCGGACTCTGAATATGGTATCTGTAGAGGGCAGGGTATTTTTTTCAATATGGTCTTCCGGTTTTTTTTACATCCGCTAACTCGCGCAGATCCTCCAGGATATATCTGCTACTATTCGTAAAGATACGAAGCGCCTCATTCTTCGCCTTTCCAGTTTGACAACTGCGTTTTGACAGGCTGCAAAAAAAGGACGAGCATATGTAATTGCGGTCTAATAATCTGTTTATAGATTCTCAGTTTGTTATCTAACGATAGGCTAGAATTAGGTGCAATGAGGGGATAGTTCGCTCTATCGCGGCCGCTACCCTCTGTAATGCCAGCGCTTTATGTTTATGCAGCCTATGCTTATCCAGCTGCAGTCCCAGGTATCTCACTGAGGGCCTCTTCGTTACTTTGCTTTTTCCAATCCTCAACTTCCCGAAGATCTTCACGTTAGTGAATTTCCTCGTGAAATTGATGACCACGGTTTTCTGCAAATTAGGCTTAGTCTTGTTCTTCCCCACATATGGCAAGACCAACTGATCCAGATGTATCTGGAGCTGCATGGCAGTCACTTTGCTCTGGAACGAGTGGGCGTAGTTAGTGGTGTCATCCGCGAACTCTGCAATTTTAGTGATTAGACCTTCTGTCCAGACCGTATCGAATGCTTTCTGGGTATCCAACAGGACCATAACTGTGTTGTGGTCCCTATATGAGGCTTTCTCCACCCCGTGAATAACCCGGGCTACTTGCAAGGTCGTTGAATGACCTCTCCTGAACCCGAATCCACAACACGACTCAGAAAGATCTTATCCAAGTTTGAACGGGTTTTTCACCGGTTGGCTACTGTATTCTCCAGGGGTTAGCCTTGGCTGCCGAATATTGCTTGTCTTTTGCGGTCTAGTGCCTCGCATTCTGACGATATACGTTTGGCCGTTTCTGTCCCTTCGCCACATTGTCTGCAGAAAAGTTCTCCGGTGTACAGCCCCATTCTGTGCAGATGTCCTCTAATTGAGCTGTGACCAGTGAGAAGGCCCATTATTGTTTTGAAGGAAATTAATTTTCGTTATGACAAAATTCAAAACAGAAAATTACTTTTAATAAAAAAGACGAAATCATCCACTGCGACGCCGATATTCGAGAGAAGCTGGACAGTTTTAAAGGGGAAAACAGGAATTTCTATTATATAGACAGAACTTGGTTGAATGGAGGATACACCCTTGGTAAAATATGGCAGGATAAAATTATGGAACGCGCGAGGCAAGCTTTATGGAAGGATGGTCCCCTTGTATAAAAGCAATCTCAAAAAAAGGTGAAAGATCAATAATAACTCACATTGGTAGCAAACATTTGTGGATGGTAGCTTACTAGAATTTCAAACGAAACGGACTGAAGACTATCAAGAATACATGAATACTGATGGTTTTGAAGAATACTTCCAGAAAAAACTAGATCTTATTTCTCCTGGAGCTGTTAGAGTCCTGGATAATGCCAGTTACTACTAAAGAAAATCCGAAAAAAATACCATCGTCTTCTTGCAAAAAAATTACATCATTCATGGCTTACTTTGAATAAGAAGCCATTTCACAAAGTTATGCTGAAAAGAGAGCTACTGGAGATTGTATAAAGTTGAATTAACCTCTTTGTACAAAATTTGTTGTCGACGAAATCGCTTCAAAACGAAAAATAACTGTAAACGACCTCTAGTTCAGTTCGAGAGTTCATAGTGATAACATGCACATAGAGTTCTTAGTGGTTACACGTACATTTCAAGATCTGCAGTAGTTCGCTATTAATGAGAAAATGGAAGACATGAACTCATTAACTCTAGAACAAGAAATCGACATTCTATCAAAAACCGTTGTTCAAATGAGTGACGAGCTAAAAACTGTGAGAGCCGATGTAGATGAACTCGAGCAAGAGAACGAACAACTGATAACCAAAGTGAATACACTTCACAAACAAATAATTGTTCTTGAATCCTACTCCAGTCAAAATTATATATTATTTTTCGGAATAAATGAAGAAGGAAATGAAGATCAAGTGAAGCTAGAAAGTACTGTTATAAGCATCATCCAAACAAAAATGCTAATACCAATAGAGAAAGAAGATATCGAAGTGACTCGGAGAATAGGGCGTGACAACAACGGTAAAAGACCTGTACTTCTGGAACTTCTGAGGTACAAGTTGAGAGAAAACATACTCAGAAATGGCAAGAAATTGATAAATACCAATTATTCAGTGAGATCTTTTCTCTCCAAGAGTGACTTAGGAAATAAGAAAAAACTACGTCCTTACCAAATTCTAGCCCGACAAAAAAATTTTTTTTTTTATCAATAGTGACAAAATAATTATAAATGGTGAGAACCACATCATTGAAGACTGCGAGAAGCTTTCCATATCACTGCTGCCATCTCCTTTAAACATTCTTGAATGTGTTGTAAAAGAACAAATAATTAGCTTCCCAGATAAACACGACATTCTCACGAATTCTCAATATGGGTTCAGAAAAACTATGAACACTACGATCTCATAAACAAATTTAACAACAAAATTGAAAATAAACAAACTTCACCAGTTACGTTTTGCGATCTATCTAAAGCGTTTGATTGTGTGGATCACTCTATTTTACTGCAGAAATTGGAATTCTATGGCATACGAGGGATTGCAAATAATTGGTTTGAATCATATCTATCAGATCGCGAAATCCTTATCCGAATAACACATAATTGTAATTTCCAAATAAAACAATATCACTCTAATAACGAAAAACTTCAATTTGGTGTTCCCCAGGAATCGATTCTGGGTCCGATATTATTCTTGATATACATCAATGACTTAGTTGCTAATTTCCCGTCTGTGGAATTCTGCCTATTTGCTGACGACACGAGTGTTATAGACTCAAGCGATAACATTGAAGATTTGTCGGTGTCGTCATGCCAACAACTCACAGAAATAATGCACTGGTTCTCCTCAAATAAGTCATGTGTTGATACAAATAAAACACATAGTATAACTTTCCATCCAAATAATGATACAAACCAAATCAATATCGAAACACCTTATGGGGAAATACAAGGAACAACAAATGTAAAATTACTTGGAATTCACATCGACGGAAAGTTAGATTGGAAAGAACATATTCATAACCTAAATGAAAAAAAACTTTGCAGTGCTACATTCGCAATATCTACCATAAGAAAATACATTGGTGAAGAAACAGTAATTACAGTATATTACGCTTATTTCTACAGCTTAGTCCAATTTGGTATAGAATGTTGGGGACACTCAGTACATATCAACAGCATATTCATAATACAAAAAAGAGCTCTCGGAGCCATTTGCGGGATAAAACGAACTGAATCCTGTGGGAGTCATTTTGAAAGACTCAAAATACTCACGCTTACAAATTTGTATCTATATCGTCTTTCCTTTGTAGCTTTCAGAAAAAAAACATGAACTTGAACAATTCACGGATATCCACAACTATGACACTTGCAACAAAAACAAGTATATTCCACCACAATTCAATTATACAATGAACAGAAAAGGTCCCTTATATATGGCAATAGAATCATTCAATCACCTACCGTCCTCAATAACAGGAATCATTCCTCTAAATATTTTTAAAAATAAGGTCAAACAATTTTTTCAAACCTTTACTTATTACGATATCAGAGAATTTTTCAATGACCACATATGAATCGTTTTTATTATGATAAACATATTTCCTTTTCTTCCTTCAGATGATAAAATTCACTAGTCATTATTTCAGCAAAACTATTTATTTATGCAACCTTTTAATTTTGGGAATATGCCTACAATTTTTTTTTTCTCCACCCTGTTTAATGGGTTTTGTCATTGCAAATTTACATTTTATCACTTTCTCACATTGGAAAACAGAGTATTACTTGTCATTTTGAGTTCCTATAATATGTTATGCAGCATTCGAATACCTATAAAGAGTATACCTACAAGTGCAAATATGGTGAGGTAATGATATTTTTATTGTGAATCGGAGGTGGAAGTGCGTTTCTAATAAATTCCAGCTAATAATGATGAATCGATCCCCAACCGGAGATAATTCAGTGGAATTGCTGTTCTGGAATTATGAAACAGGAAGTGCATCTGCTTGCGGTTGTCGGAGCAGTGGTTTGTTCATATTGCACTGTAGCGAATTCACAGTACAATGCTGATAGTTATTCATTGGCATATCCCATCATTTAAATGAATCAAGTGAAAGAAAGTGATGAAACGGGGCAAACTCAATTCTGATTAATTTTGTATCATAAATCAAATAATGAATTATTTTTCTGTTTTTTGTTAACTGAAATTAATATTTTTTTAAACTATTTTTGAAATATGTTACGACCGAAATATTTTCGTAACATAATGTCTGCATATAATTACCTTATTGATTCAAAGTTCTATCAGATATATTATATATATATATATATATATATATATATATATATATATATATATATATATATATATATATATATATATATGTATATGTATAAATACAGAAGTGGATTCAATGTGGGGATGCAGTCACTTCTGTATTATTGCCAGTTACGAATACTTCTCATATATTAAGAGCTATTGACAAAAAATGGGACCGTATCACCACCCATTGTAGTATTAATAAAGAAACCTTTTTCCAATTAATTACCTTCCTTTTCAACAATACTTACTTTTCCTTTGATAATAAATTTTATAAACAGACTTTTGGAACCCCCATGGGGACGAAGATAAGTCCTATTATTGCAATGTATGTCATGGATGACTTGCTAGACATTGTCCTAGAAGTTCTACCTTTCAGATTATTTTTTATTAAAAAAATATGTTGATGACTTGATCATAGCTTTACCACAGAATGAAATTACAGAAGTAGTTGAAGTGTTCAACAGTTATGACCCATGCATACAATTCACCATAGAGTGTGAAGATGAAGAAAATAGCGTTCCTTTCTTGGACACAAGATTTCGTCGTACTAGGGACAATACCTTAGTCATTAACTGGTATAGAAAACCCATCAGCAGTGGTAGATTTATGAACTAGTAGGAGATTTAAGCCGGTTCTGGCTCTCCCCCCACCACTATGACGTCACGTGTGACCTTGAATGGTTGCATGTGTAAGTGTATCGTTTAACCTTGAAGTGACCTTGAGATGTGGCGGTGTATAACGCACGCCCCTGACCTTGAGAAGGGGGTTCAGCTATGTGTGTAAGTGTATCGTTAACCTTGAAGTGACCTTGAGAGGACATTGCATATAATTCAAGGTGAGGCTGTCTCATATGGAGTCTGACATTGAAGGGTAACTCAGGGTCGAGTGGATGGATAACATTGGGAGGGCAGAAGGCACATAGTCGTACGTGATCGTGTGTAACGTTGTCTGTCCTTCACCTTGAGACACCCTTGAGCATTGGTGGAGAGTGCATATCGTTCTAGACACACTTCACCTTGGGATGACCTCGAGCATTGGGAGAGAGTGCATATCGTTCTAGACTCCCTCCACCTTGAGACAACCTTGAGCATATCATTTATCCCACATCACATTCGAGCTCGAATGGCCTTGACATCGAGTTGAGATCTGTGACCAGGCAAACATTTTCAAGGTGACCTCATACAAATCCACTCTGATGTGGTTTCAATATGGAGTAAATCGCATCATGCACCCCAAGGTTGAGTGGATGGAACTAAATGGAGTGTGGTCTTCATATTCATCGACTCACATATGGTGGGGATTTTGAAGTCATTTCGCATCGAATCGGACCTGAATGGTGGAGATATTTATCATCATAATGTTTGGGAGGGTATTTTGAATCAGTGTCTCTCCGATTTTCAAGGTTTCTGTATCTTCATGCCATATTTGTCCTTGAATTGACATGAAAAATTTTTTTATGCGCATTATCGTGACGTATACACCCTTTTTTTCATTTTTTTGACGAATGCTACTGATGGGACTGCGTCTTTCCAATTTTCGAAGATTCTGTGTCTTCCACTATTTGTCCTTGAATTGAAAAACATTTTTATGTGCATTATTGTGACGTACACCGCTGAGGATATATCCCTTTTTTCGTTTTTTGACGAGTGCTACTGATGTTACTTCAAAGAGTGAATACCGCACATTTCATCTCGCTCGGAAAAAATTCTAGTTGTGTCTCATCATATTAGTTAACAAACTAAATGTGATGACCTTCAGACACACTTCAAGTTTACAATCCTGAGAGTGGCTTTGTTATATGGCTATTGTGTACATGTTGACTTGTTCACCTTCGTAAATCTGAATTCTCAAATGCTCACTCACACAGTTCAAGTTTGAATCCTGAGAGTTGCTTCGCTATATGGGATTGCGTACATGTTGTCTTGTTGACCTTCAGATACACTTCAAGTCTTACAATCCTGAGAGTGGCTTTGTATATGGGATTGCATACATGTTGGCTTGCTAACCTTCATAAATCTGAATTTTCGAATGCTCACCCTGCTCGGAAAAAAATTCTAGTTGCGTATTTCTCTCATCATATTAGTAATCAAACGGCATGTGATATGACCTTCAGATACACTTCAAGTCTTACAATCCTGAGAGTGGCTTTGGTATATGGGATTGTGTACATGTTGACTTGTTGACCTTCCAAATGCTCACTCTCCCCCTGCTCGGAAAAAATTCTAGTTGATTTCACTCTTCATTTGTAAAAAACAAATGTGATGACCTTCAGATACACTTCAAGTCTAACAATCCTGAAAGTGGCTTTGTTATATTGGATTGTGTACATGTTGACTTGTTGACCTTCATAAATCTGAATTCTCAAATGTTCACTGTCACCCTGCTCGGAAAAATTTTAGTTGCGTATTTCTCTCATAATATTAGTAAACAAACGGAATGTAATATGACCTTCAGATACAGTTCAAGTTTACAATCCTGAGAGTGGCTTTGTTATATGGGATTGCGTACATGTTGGCTTGCTGACCTTCGTAAATCTGAATTCTCACTCTCGCCCTGCTCGGAAAAATTCTAGTTGTATATTTCAGATACAGTGGCTTTGTTATATGGATTGTGTAAATGTTGACTTGTTGACCTTCATAAATCTGAATTCTCGAATGCTCACTCTCACCCTGCTCGGAAAATTCTAGTTGTGTATTTCACGATTCATATCAGTTTAGGAATTAAATGTGATGACCTTCAGATGCATCTCAAATGTTATAACTATGTAGATTCTGGAGTGGATTGGGGTTCATTCATACATATAAATTTGAATTCTCAAATGATCCCCCATTCTCAACTGAATTCACTTTTTCGGATATTGATTGATATAAGCAAAACAAAATTCTAGTTGTGTTTAAAAACGGAATGTGATTGCCTTCAGATACACTTCAAATGTTTGCTTGATCGAGTTACTTCCAGAAGATGTGCACCAGTCACACCACACACACATACACACACACACACACACAAACACACACCACACACACAAACACACCAGAGCAACTGGAGACCGCTGTCATCGTTCTCTATGTGCATGTTATAAGATAATTTGGTATTGTCGTCACCTACCTACATGTCTTAATAACGTTGGACACCACGAAATGTGAGTGCTGGCCTTGATACAAATCCGAGTTGTTGGTTAGCTGTATAAGTGGTATTACTTCGATATTACTTCGACATATACTCACTCATTTCATAAATATTCAAATAAATTACTTATATGCGTACGCATCTCAAAGCAGCATCTACCTGAACTCCAATATAAAGGTTGTTTACCGTACGTTTGCCCCACAACCCCCAATTATTTGGATTTTTCTTGCTTCTTATTCATTTGTTTGCCACGCTACCACTGGACTAGCTTACAAAGTTCGAGATAAAAAAAAAGGTGCTGATTATTTTTATTTATTTAATTCATGTGAGATTGTGGTTGAGTATTTAAAGAAACAACGTGACGAAAACTATAGACTTTATGTATCGAAAGAAGTCATTGTTATATATAATATTACTTCACTCATATCCCTATTATTTTTTATTTCGAGAGAGCACTATGGAATTGGACAAAATAATTAGCCCGCTTATCCACATGCTCGAGAGACTCCTCCTGAAAATAAAAAAACCTAAAATAAAAATTGATTTATTTTTTAAACTCATCACTCAACAAAATGATTTTAGCAGTGTAGTTTAGGCACCAATAAATGGTGCATACCACTGAAATTCCTCATTACGAAGAATACCCGCTCAATCCATTGAATTGATGAATATGGCAACCAGGCATGAGAGCCCACACTAGACAGTGGTCCAGACATTGCAACCCCGCTTAGTTGGTTGTGCGTATTTGATAATATTGGTATGGTCGGAGTCAATTATGTGCATGTCTCGCCATCTAACACTCATAATGCAACCAATATACTTTCGTCAAAATGCAGCGGATTATAGCTATGAGTAGTCTGCATTGTAAGTTGCATATCATTCATCCATGTCGCACACTTCTATCAGAGTTGAATGACTACATACAACTCATGAATGAATGATATGCAACTTACAATGCAACCGGCTGCATTGTAAGTTGCATATCATTCATCCATGTCGCACACTTCTATCAGAGTTGAATGACTACATACAACTCATGAATGAATGATATACAACTTACAATGCAGCCGGCTGCATTGTAAAATGCATATCATTCATCCATGTCGCACACTTCTATCAGAGTTGAATGACTACATACAACTCATGAATGATATGCAACTTACAATGCAGACTACCCATAGCTATAATCCGCTGCATTTTGATAATTTTTCCGTAATTGATATTGGTGAGCATGTATGAATTCGGTGGATACGACTAGTATCCAAAGTGATTTATTTCCCATTATGGTTTGCAGTCCCTACATGTATGAATGAGAATTGAAATGTATACCAACGACTGATATGGTAGAATCAAAATCTTTCAGATTATTCGTTATAAAATGTGTACCAATGTGATTATGATTTTCACTGAAAATAGGTACGTTGTTTATTAATATCATCAAAATTAATTGGAATGGGAATCAAAACCGATTTTAATTGATTGTACAATGCGCTAACACAAAATGTGCATGTAAAAAATTTATGCTTTTTGAAACATGGATGATATAGTGTTATTGAGAAACTTTGATGTAGACTATCAAGTAATTTTTATATTTTGAATGAATGAGGAGAGTGAAAAAAACAGTATTCTGATAGATGTTTGCCGCTAAGTAATTCATCATTCCTAACACAACACAGACACTACCTTGGGGGCATAAAGATATAGAGTTCTATCAATGTGATCCCAACGAAAATATTCGATTGTGTGAGAATATGATTGATACACTTGCCCAAGAATACAATACAAATCCTGAGAGTAGATTGGACCTTCTAATCACATTATTAAATGCAGAAATGAACTAATAATTCACAACATTCAAACGTTATATATATCATAGCTAAATTGGAAAATTCATTCTTATTCGTCATATATATGGAAACCCTGATTCGATTGATCAGTATAGGTTTGTCATTATATGTGGAAGGATGAGCAATGTCATAGACAAATTCGGTCGCAAACGAAAATGTAATAATGCACCAGTCTCACGTAGGCCTGCAGGCATTAACTTCAAGCTCACATCGGATGGGCAGTATGACATGCAAGGAAAAAGATTGAAGAATATTGGGCAACCAATGGAAGACCAAGACTGTGTAACTCGTTCATTTGTCAAAGAATTGTTTAAAGATATATCTGAGGATGTGTTGAAAGTGCTTCAAAGACAAATCATTCAAGTGCAGACAACACTCGAAGGAAAATATGACAATATATGTAAAAGGATTGATGAACTTGAGCAGAAGAAGAAAAGTACATGTACCGCTCACTTGGAGACCTTCACGATATGAATATATTGAATATATGTAAAATAGATTATGTAAAAAACATGTTTGTATCTATTTTAAATATAATTTATGAATATGAATGATGTATATTTATTCTTAGTTCAGAAATGGTACACATCTTTACCTAAATAAATAACTTGTGATATACATTGCAAAATGTATTGTACCTACAGTACTCATCAACAAGTGACATACTGAATGCTTTGTCAGTAGTGAAGAAACCATTGAAATGCCTTCAGTTAAATAGAAATGCAACTATAGGAGTGGGGATAAGCGTCCTCTACGCGCTGAGGTGAGAACGTCAGCGCCCTCGGCAACAAACAACTTTCTAAGTGGGAGGGGCTAACTCCCCACTGCATAAATACCACAGTCCATTCCTCCAGAATTATGTGTATTATGGCTTGGCAGACACATACTATTGCGAGGTTGGAGCAATGGTCCAATACTCCATTCATTTTTGATGTATTTGATATCAATATTTGAATATTCGTATATACACTATGTATAGTATATCCAAGAGTTATGTGTGAGTTAATAATAACATTATAAATTGCAAACATTCATTTCGAATAACTAAATGAAATATAGAAATTTGTTTTATATTTAAAAATTCAATAGTTGGCAAATAATATGATCTGCCATGGATTGATAGTCCTCACTTTCATACTCAATTGTGATGTTTATAATTTGTCACAGCGAACGCAGACTACAATAAATCCACACAAGCAATCAACCCCAGGTGAGCTGGCCAAATGCCCCGTTAGCAAGGAGTAAAACTGTCAATAAATGTACAACAAATGAATTCCCTTCGCAAATATCAGATTGAGTTGATATACTGAATGCTTTGTCAGTATTGAAGGAACTAAGGATATTCCCTCAGTTAAATAGAAATGCAACTAGAGGATACGTAGTATTATCCAAGAATTGGCAGCAGGTAGATGGTCATTATGATAATTTTTTGGGATGTCTAAAAAACTACAAAACAGAACCATTGTCGAGATGTGTAGTTCAGCAATATCAATACTTTGAACTCGGATTCAACACACTAGAAACCAAGCGAGATGTTAATGCCACAAAAAGAACCAGGGGCACACCGCCAGCTAAACAGTAATTTTGAGAATATTAACCTCGAAACATTCCATCAATGAACAATGTTATGCATTATGCACCGCAAGCAAACGTCTATGATGTATGATTATGTGTCGTTGAATAGAACACACGCTAGACTGGGTTCCGATCAAACAATTTTACTTTTCTGATCCTTCTTGCTTGGAATCTGAGAGTAATAATAAATATAGAGAAGCTCTTGCTATTCAAAAACAAAAGATTTTCTCAGCAAATGGCATTCTTCGATCAGCCCATCATTAAGCTAAATGAGGGAATCAAGAAGCGATATCGTCCCTACCACTAAACAATGTTATGTGTGAGCAAACTTCTAAGAATCACCAAATGGCCCAAAGATGGAAACAATGACGATATAATTCAATCGAAAAAGTTCCATATATATATATATGTATATGTGTGTTGAAAGACTTAAATTAATCAGTGAGAGTGAAAGAACAGACAAATGTCTACTTAAACTATCATATCGAAGTGTGATAAAAATTGAATTGACACTATTATAAATCAATGAATATTTCACATCGCTTATACTTGTCATTGAAATATCATTACATCACAATTTTTATTGTTTGTTATAGCTTGTAATAATAAAAATTGAATTGAGAAAGATTGCTTGTTATCGTAGTGCTCAATGATTATCTCAGCACAGTTGGAAAGATACATTGTTATATTTGATATGAAACCTACAGTCGTTATTCTAGCTTGTAATAAAGATTGCGACTCAGTGATTACACAACGTTGAATAGAACACACACTAGACGTAGATTGCTATGAAGTATTTTGAGTTGTATACTAACTTGGTGATTCCATTAGCTTTTGCTATTCAAAACGAAAGATTTGTAGAAAGCATTGAATAGAACACACACTAGACGTAGATTGCTATGAAGTATTTTGAGTTGTATACTAACTTGGTGATCTCATTAGCTTTTGCTATTCAAAAACGAAAGATTTGTAGAAAGCATATATTTATCAACTACGAATATTGATAAATAAAAAAAAGGAGTATTGAGATGTATACTAACTTGCTTTTTTTCTATATCAAACCTTTTTTCAATGATGTTTCCCAACATTCACTGTCACAAATACTCCCAGGAATGTTCAGTTCAGTTTTTCCCAACATTCAGTCACAAATACTCATAGGAATTTTCAGTATTTTAACCTTTAGTGACTTTTTTCCAGTTTATTTACTTTAGGTAGATGACTTATTCACATTCCAACAAGAATTCTAGTGTTTATTCTGTAATAATAACATTTTGTGAATAAACTTATATTATTATTATTATTCAAATAAAAAAATTATGTAGGTATTATCGTTCATAACCAAAAAAATGGCTGCCAATAAGGAATCAATAACAACAACGAATAATTTGGAGTTATATTCAATTATAATGATTATTCAATTGAAATTGAAATAAAAAAAATATTTTTGGTTTCTGCGGGGCTCGAACTCGGTTCTCCAATAAAACTGTCAATTTTGCTAGATTGGCTATTTCTACGTGATTAATGTGATTAAAATAATTGGAGCACGACCAAAAAATTTGCCCCGATTTGGAACTTAATAAATATCCCATTTCTCTGACACCCACCCACCCTTCCGCAGGGATATGGGATATTTAGTAAATTCCAACTCAGGGAGTCCTAAGCGTTTACACGCTCGACCACGGAACTCCTGACATTATAAAATTTTATTCGGCCCATAAAGTACAATTTTGGTATATGTATTAGTTAGGCAACTGGTTTGTCACTTCTGCAAAAGTGAATGCCTGCGACATCTCTCTAATGGAAGTTGCAACAGAATTGTGTTGTAATTAAGTGTTCTAGAAAATATTTTGTATGTTTTTTCGGACACTATATACATGTATAATCCATATGCTACATAATCTAATATAATATGAGCTAAAGTGTCCGAAATTAGCTTTTTCAACGTTCTATGCTTGTGTTTAGTTAATAATGCTTCATTCACATTACAACGGAAGAATTATATGTTTTATAATGCTGATAAATCTTTGATTATGTACATTGGTATAGTGAACACTTTTAATGAAACATGATAACGTATATGAGTTTATTAGCAATGATACATATAAAATACTATAAATTAATTTGTGGTTCTATTATAGTATTGTGACTAAGTACTTGTGAACGACGAAATCGGTGAGATGGGAGAAGTAGTGAAACAATTAGGCGGTAATGATGAAGCAATTAATAATGTTTTTTTTATTTGTGATGAAATGGATAAAGTGGCTACATATCATTATGTGATTGATGTGCACGTGATATTGCTGCAGCTGGGGCAATATCAATATTTCATTAAAATTTTTTTTAATTCCATTATATCATAATGATCATCCGTCTATCATTCCAAGCATTATTCAATCGCAAAATCTTTGACTTTTTATATTTTGGTATATGTATTAGTTAGGCAACTGGTTTGTCACTTCTGCAAAAGTGAATGCCTGCGACATCTCTCTAATGGAAGTTGCAACAGAATTGTGTTGTAATTAAGTGTTCTAGAAAATATTTTGTAATGTTTGTAACTTCCGCCATTGTGTAAATTGTCCTTGGGTACAGCCCATTAAAAGAAGAAGAACTTCCGCCATGTTTTTTCGGACACTATATACATGTATAATCCATATGCTACATAATCTAATATAATATGAGCTAAAGTGTCCGAAATTAGCTTTTTCAACGTTCTATGCTTGTGTTTAGTTAATAATGCTTCATTCACATTACAACGGAAGAATTATATGTTTTATAATGCTGATAAATCTTTGATTATGTACATTGGTATAGTGAACACTTTTAATGAAACATGATAACGTATATGAGTTTATTAGCAATGATACATATAAAATACTATAAATTAATTTGTGGTTCTATTATAGTATTGTGACTAAGTACTTGTGAACGACGAAATCGGTGAGATGGGAGAAGTAGTGAAACAATTAGGCGGTAATGATGAAGCAATTAATAATGTTTTTTTATTTGTGATGAAATGGATAAAGTGGCTACATATCATTATGTGATTGATGTGCACGTGATATTGCTGCAGCTGGGGCAATATCAATATTTCATTACAATTTTTTAATTCCATTATATCATAATGATCATCCGTCTATCATTCCAAGCATTATTCAATCGCAAAATCTTTGACTTTTATATTTTGTCTATGTGTAACTTCCAATATTTGATCAATTATGTTTGCAGATTCACGTATTCTCCTCTGGAATCTCATTCGATCAATTGCTACATATTCCCAATACACATTTCTTGCATGTCTGTGAGCAAAATTCCATGCTACTATATAGTGAATGGTGTTCATATTTTCATTAAAAGTCACCCTCTTCATATTGTTCACTGTGTTGATCATTCAGCTCACAAAGTACGAATGGGAATATTACAACTATATCAACAAGAGACATCTCCACTGATGACCTTGGTTTTTTGAGTCAGCTACACATGTAACTTTCAAATCATAAGAATCAGATGGAGGCGACGACGCAGAAGAGTCCGATTTACTAGGCATGCGCGAATGAGAGAGGGAGATGAATTTATATATATAAAGTGCAGAGTTTCTACATCAACATCAATTGTTTTCTTCACTCCTTAACTCAAGTTTTGTGTGCAAAAATCAGTTGTTTTCGTCACTACAAGTTCCATTTACGAATTAATTGTCATGAATTCCGATGACAGCAGCATTTTGGCTAAATTACTTGCTGATTGTGGTGATGGAGCAGTATCGAAAGACGTAGACTTGGACTTCAATATGGACCAATATATTTTGATGGATGCAACGGAGGTGCCTCGAAGTCAATTAGCAGATATTTCAGCAGATATATCATTTTCCCAATTATTGCCGCCCATCTCTCCACCTGTGATCCACGTTCTAGAAGATGTTCAAGTTGTCGGACCAACCAAGCGGAAGAGGAGAGCTCCCATTGATCTTCCCACAACATCGAAGTCTTCTCTGAACGACTCAGTGGCGTGCACATCATCCAAGGCCAAAGGAAAATCCAAAAAAAGTGCGTCATCGAAAACCAAAGATTCCCTAGCTTCGTTGACGTCATTGCAAATGTACGGTCAAAAGAAAAAGAAAGCGAAGCGTGACTTGATCAATGGTAATGATGCCATCACCAAATTGGAGCAAGAGGATAAGGATCGGGGCAGAAATAGTGAAGTTGCGCAATCAATCTGATGCCATCAAGCTCAAAGAACAGGCAGATCGTCACACTAATAGCAGTCTTCGAAGGAAGCTTGAAATGGATGTGCGGAAAGCCAGTCATTTATATGATGAAATGACAACCATTTACAACGACTGGCGCAAAGAACTGGACAAACATTTGGGAAGTGATACTGATTAGACTGCTCATTTGTTTCATTGATGTATGTGTATATGTATTTTTTATATGATAAAGTCGAGAGGAATTGGAACCCTTTTGCTCATTTGTTTCATTGATGTATGTGTATATGCATTTTTTCAATCCAAGAATTTTTTTTCATTTGGAAATCCAAGCCATTTTATATAAACTTCATTTTCTTTTCTCTTCAATATCTTTTCGATGAGGTATACATCAGGATTTTTTGTTTTCTGTAATTCTGGCTCATAGAAGGAACGTTGAATGGGATTGTTCTCCATATCTTCAAGAATGTAAGTCGGAGGATATGTACTGTTGACTTTACAATTTTAAATAATTCCGTGGTGAAATTGGGTTCATAACCCTTGTCAAAGTGTTGCTTAAATTTGGAAATTCTCATTATATCATTCACTCGATATTTTGGCTTGATTTTTTAATTTTTTTCTCTTATACTTCTTGGTAATTATTTTGAGCTTTGTAGTGGCTGTCACATCAATCGGTCTCATACCTATTGTACGATGAAACTTTTATTGTTATATTTCTTCGTTATAATTGGAAGGATATCTAACCATTTGTGATTTCCGTTTACTGAAAACTCTTTGTAGATCCAGGTTTTTATCGTTCGAATTGCTCTCTCTGCTATGGCTGCCTTCATAGTGCTAAATGTCGAATAATGTTTGATTTTTTTTCGCTCCATCAATGATGAAAAATGTCTATTGTAAAATTCTTTCCCGTGATCGCTTTGTATGTGTTTTGGAGAATACGTGGCGTCTTTTAATATCATTTTCATAGCATTAGTTACTGCTATCCCAGTCTTTGCCTTGACTGGCTTTGTCCATAGATATTTGGAATAACAATCGATAACCACCAAAATATAACGATTAGCTTTATTAATTTTGGCATAAGGTTGAAATTCAGCGAGATCAATTTGCCATAAATCTCCTAGTCCTTTAACGACGGTAGATCTTCTCTGGAAGTTACGACGAGCCGGCTTGTGTAACTCATCAACAACTTGTCGTTTGACATTACTAGCCATACTGATGCTTCACAATAGCTGCATCAATCAATATATAATGCCTTCTTCGCGGAGCTCTTCTATTATCGATATTATCTCATTATCATGACCTGTGTGTCCAGACGCTTTCGATCCAATGAGCAATCGTAAACGATCCACTAATTCTTTAGGCTTATTCCAATATACATAGTTTTGTGTTTTTGATGTAAACACTTTCTGCAATTTCATTCGTTTCATCCCTTTACCACTACTTATATCATTGACTGATTTCAATAGCGGTCTTATGATCCCTTGATATTTCTTAGATTTTCTATATTTTATTCCATTTTGCACCTGATTCTTCTTGTACAATGCTTTGTTAGATCCAGTATTTCAACATAAGTGTGTTGTATTCTCCCATCATCTACAGCAGGAGGTTCCTTGAGGAATATCAAGTTATATAAATCTGAACTGCCAGGAAATTGACGTACTTGTATTGCCCCATCCCAAAAGGAAATGTTGCCACCACCAAAGCGTACTTCTAGATTTCCCATGATTAATTTTTTTGTTGAAGGTTCTACTCGTATACCATAATTTGTATCATATGCATTGTGTCCACTCAAAAGATTTTTCACGTGTTCCCCAATTTCTTAATATTATCAACACTGGACGATTCCAAATTTGTTGAACCCATTGACGATGAAGAGGGTGTTTCGAATAATGTAGTTGCTGCCATTCTTCCATCTTTGATGGTTTCATTCTCAATGTCTGACAATGATACATCACTACTGAAAGAATGTCGTTTTCCAATTGGAGTGCTCATTGGGATGGAGCGGTTTATGAAAGATGTAGGTGGTTTCACAGTAGCTGCAGAAGAAAGTACATTGAGTGGTTTTGTTATAGGATCATACAATTTTTCAAGTGCTATCTTGTCCTCCATATTTCCACTTTTGATAGACAAGAATTTTTGTCGTACAGCCTCCGTCGCTTCAACTAGTTGACGTTTCGTAACCATTTCAGCTTCTGCACATTCATCTCTCGAAATGTTCATTATTTCCAATTCTTGACACACCACCACTTATATTGAAGTGATCTCACTGAAGTTCAATGAACGTTTGAGTATTTTAAATTGACATATCAAGGATATATGAAGTTGTCGAATCCTTTGCGATATCGTCCATCCTGTAACTTTCTATCTTTATCGATGACTAGGAATCCATATTCATCGTTCCAACATTTCGTACACATCATTTGAAATTCTTTGAATGTTACATCAGGTGAGACATGATCGGAAAAAATGTGATGTAAATTCGTTTCATCTTGCTTGAATATGATGATGAAGTTGGTATTATCACGAACCAACTGTTTGGGAACTCGTGAATAGGTCTGTGCAAGATAGAAGCAATCAACATCTTTGTGGCGTCCCATACAGAAATATGATCGGATAATATCCTGCTTTAATCATCATAAAAATGACAATGAATTTGGTTTGGCATCAGAGGGTTGCACAATGTCTGCATTATTACTGAATGTGAAAAAGCCCAATCCTTTTATTGGCGCTAACACATTGTGCAAGTATTCATATTTCGGTTGATTCAATGACTTTGAATAGAGATAAACATTTGCAAATCGCAATCCTTGTGGATGTGTCAGTAGAGATATCATGGCATTTGTCTTTCCACAATTTGACGGACCGATGATTAGCGAGCGAACAGATGATGGAAGTAGTGGGCCATGTCTCAATGAGTTCGTCCCATTTAATCCAGTCCCGATTTTCGCATCCAAATTATCTACTGCAAACTCTTCTTTTTGCTTGACAATGCGCATTGTTTGACGGTTCGACACTTATTAAAGCAAGATGTGTGAGATATGTTTCATTTAAATGTCTACCACCACACGGAGCAGACGTAAAACAACAGATCGAATAATAAAAAAAAGGTCGAGGATTTGTAAATTCTTTAATAAATAAATTGCCGTTTGAATTGCATTTACCTGGAGGATATCAATATTGTGGACCCGGAACTAAATTACAAAAACGATTGGCACGCAACGATCCAGGCATCAATAAATTAGATAGGGCCTGTAAAACACACGACATTCAATACTCGGAGAATCTCGACGATATTGAAGCTAGACATAAAGCAGATAAACAACTTGAATACAGTGCTTGGGATAGGGTCAAATCGAAGGATGCAAGCATTCGTGAGAGAGCAGCCGCTCTACTCGTCACCAACATAATGAAGGCAAAAAGGCGTTTCGGTATGGGTTGTATGTAGACAATGTCAAGCGAGGAGAAAAATAAATCGAAGAAAAAAAAAAATCAGAAAAGTAGCATTCGGAGCAGGAATTGTACGAAAAGTTCGGGATGAATTACATAAAGCTGGAGGTAATCAATTCGTGACAAACAACAGAAAGATGGCCACAACAATGGCATTGAAAGCAGCACGTAAATATTTGAAGGCAGCAGGCGGAAAGAAAAAATTCGCACACCTCGCATAATACCTATTCCGAAAGTTGGTGGAATTTTACCATTGATACCAATTTTGCCGGATTGTCTGCATTGGGTAGTTTGGCCGGTGCTGCTGCAGGTATAAGCAGAGCTATAAATTCAGCAAGTGCGAGCAGGAATGATCTGAAAGAGGTAAAACATCATAACAGAAAGATGGAGGCGATAGCTTTAGGAAAAAAGGGTAGTGGTATATTCTTGAAACCATATCGCAAAGGTCTTGGTATCTACCTCAAACCATATACATCAAAAAACTAATTGATGCCCTACCTCTTAAACCTCTCACAGATATAGATCTTACATATTATGCCACACAATTGAAAATTCCACATTTTCGTGGGGTGTTCATGCGTGATAATTTGCCAGCCTCAGGACCAAGTAATCATGAAACAGCCATCATCAATTTGGATGGATTCAGCGGTCGAGGAACACATTGGGTGGCATACAGGAAAATTGGAAGAGTTGCAACATATTTCGACAGTTTTGGAGATTTACCCCACCAGTGGAGTTGGTCCATTACTTCCGGAAAGGTACGCATGCAGTCGAAAAATTATGTATAATTATGAACGTGAGCAGAAATACAATACAGTTGTGTGTGGACACTTATGCTTGAAGTTTCTCTCTTCCAATCACCCGAAAAAGCTAAAATGGATTTCACGCCAGAAATGGATCGAGAGGCTATTAAGAGAATGGGCATTCCCTCATCGCATATTCAAGATTACGCAGCTTGAAAAAAATGAGTAAAGGTCAACTTGCGGATATGCCCAAAGAGGTCATGATTACTTGTGCAGCTAATGAAATTGCATCGGTTTGGGAAATACTTCCCAAACACCTTCAGGAGGATATTGATATTTTAAAATATAAATATTGCTATGAGCATCATATGGACAATGCAAGTGTTGGAACATCAAATTCCAGTGATGTGAATGATGGACCCATACCTCGAAAACTATTTTGTTGTTATTGCACCATCGATGATTGTAATATTGGCGCCAATAACAATCAAGTTGAATTGGGACACACAATGCCGCCGAGGAAACGAAGAAAATTATTTCGCATGTGTTGTGAACAACAATAAAATGATTTGTTATCATATGAATGCAATCAGTCATGTCACGAAAGTTCGAGCTACAAGCTGTTGGAACCAGTGTCTTGAGTGCAGACTTCTACCCACCCATTGAGCTGGATAAGAATAGCCGTTATGGATTGGGGCTTTGGGATTCTATGGATGCAACACAATCCACAATGTCACGGAAACAAACAACTTGATCACTTTCTTCATTCCCGCAAATAAAGCCGCCACAGTCAGTTCTAAACGTGTTATAAAAATACCAAGTGGCGCATATGAGATAGAAGAAATAAATGCTGTTATCCAACGAGAACTTGAATTCCATGTATTTCATGGCGCGAAACATGATGACACCACATTGGATGAATTGTTCAGCCTCCGAGCAAACAATAATACATTCAAATGTATGATGCAATCAAAGTATGTGGTGAACCTGAAACATGAAAACTCAATAGCATCCCTGTTGGGATTCGAGAAGAAAGAATTCAGTGCAAATCGCATGCATGAATCTACATCTCCTGTGAATATTGTACCCGTGAGACTCATTCGATTGGATTGCAATATCATTTCAGGATCATACATAAATGACGAAGAGAATCATATTCTTTTTTTCATTTGACGTTGATGTTGAGCCGGGTTATAATATAACAAAAGAGCCAAACAACATTATTTATATGCCCATCAGTCCGGAAGGACGTCAGTTCATCGACAACATTACTCTGCGCATATTGGATCATCGAAATAATCTCATTGATTTCGGTAGTGTGGAAGAAATAGTTGTCATATTGGAATTGAAGAAATTACAATAACGAATGTAATGGGTTTTGCTACAACAAACGACAAAACAGTGAATACGAAATATTTTCACCAAACAAAGATCGTCATTCATCAAATATCGTCAAAAAGAAAAGCTTTGCCAGGAAGAAGGTCATTCCACAAGTGTATGCTGAACGACAAAGACATACATTGTCAGCGAAAGATCTTAATTTTCTAAAATCGATTGGACTCCGAATTCGACAATAAAATGGTACTCGAAGCAAACAGTGACAAGTTGAATATTTTCAATGAACCAGTGGTCGATCATTCTCTCATAAGTCTGCACGAGCATACCTATAAGCCGTATGGATCACCATTGTTCAAGAATTCAGATGAAATCCGAATTGCAATCAACAATCAAGATGTAATACTGGACATTGCCGACAGTTTCATTTACATTGAGGGAAAATTCATTCCAAAAGAAGTGAACAAAGTATGCTATCTTTCCAACAATGCTTTGGCATTCCTCTTCGATGAGATCCGCTATGAAATGGGTGGTGAGCAAGTTGCCGTTGTTCGAAAACCAGGCATAACATCCACAATGAAGAATATGGTTTCATTTGGTCAATCACACTCTCACATGCTTTTGACAACTGGATGGGACTTTCCGACACAAAACAACACATCATTGATGCACCCAGTCATTTATTCAGTGGAAAACTTCCTCTCAAATATTTGATGGTTTTGCTGAGGATTATAAGAAGAGCATTCTTAATGCAAAACAAGAACTGGATTTTGATTATAGCTCGTTCATTCAAGAATTCATATATTGGAGACGTTGATGCCCTCTTTGGAAATTACATTACAAAGATTGAATGGAAAATAAAACATGTTGCGCCCGATGACAAGCAGAAGCTCAAATTATTCAGTAGAATAAATAAGAGTGGTCTGAATTCAAAAAAATCAAGTTGGCTTATCATGCGGGTTGACATGACCGTCACTTTGGGTAGATTAATCGATTGCACTTATTGAAACTCATGATCCGTTTATTCTTGTTCAAAAATATTTCCTAAGTCAACACAGGGAAAAGTTGCGTACCGGAGGAAGATTCCTGTTCTATCTGCTTTGTAAAAAACGATTAAGCAAAAGTTTTATGCATACCAACCACAAAGTTGACACCCCGCGTTGAACTTTTTATTTATAATCGGTCCATGTTGGTCGCCAATTGTTGTGATTGGTGCTTATTTATTTTTTATATTATGGTAGATTTGTTTCAGTAATTTCATTTAATAATTTAAAATAAATACCTATCATAACAGAAATGAACTCTGGCTATGTTGTTCAATCTCTCTCAACACTTTTTTTTATCTTATCCCAGCTCAGCTTCCATGCCTATGGAGTCTGAGTCATCTCTGTTCTCAACGGTAGGTTCAGTAGTGCCAAACTCGGTGCGCTGCTTGATGTCAAAAGGTGCTACTTTTGTGGGAAGATTATGGTTAGATGTTCAATAGATAAACACAGAATGCGGAAATCGTCAAATGGTTGTTTTTATTGAAATCCATCCTAAACTGACCTACTCTTCGAAATCTAACTTATCTAACTGGAAACAGTAATCTGAAAGCAAAACTTGTTGATGTGTGATAAAATACTAGTTGAATGAACGTTTGAAGGTTATGAAGAGTCTGTGAGCATCGAAAAATCATTAAATGTCTAAAAAGGAAGGACACAAGTGATCAGATAACCAATATGAGTTGCAGGACCAGATACGTTGCACTTCTTATTTGGTTCAGCTTTGAAATCCTTGCAATTCTTCCTTTTGGTGTTTTTCTGCCTCTTGGAAGTGTTTTTGCTTAAAAAAAAAGACCCCCTTTTGTTCCTGGGAATGGCATGGACGGGATTTTTTTTGTTAATAGGGTGAGTGCCTTTTCTTATTTGTTTATTCTCCCATTGGTGTCGGGAATTAGTTATATCATTTGTCTTCCAAAAATTGGTACGTGGTTTTTTTTTGCATCAATTTTTCATGTTCTCCCAAGCTTTGTTACATTTCTCTTGGCAACCCCACACATTTTGTTTCTTTTCACAAATTTTTTAAAAATTTTTTGCCACTTTCTATATCACTGTTTGTTATTCTAACTTTTAAACTAATTATTTTATTTACAATTTTCTAATTCTATACCTTATATTCTATGTACAAATTTGATAAAATTAATTTGACACTTTCCCGTTTTGCATAATTTTTTTATTTCCCCTTATTTTCCTCACATAGTTTTTTTAAAATCTCGCTGTTGGGGTTTCCCCCTGATATGATTTACCATACAGGATGTTCCAACTTTATACCATTTCATCTACTCAGATACAAAGTTTTTTCATGAATTTAAATTTCCATATTTTTTTTTTTTGTTTGTACAAATTGAATGTATTGTTGGTCACATACTTATGACAAAAAAGAGATACTTCAGGGGGGACTTTTTTTATACATATGCGTTGACTAGAACATGTTATAAGATTCTAGAATAGTAAAAGTCTAGAAAAATTGCAAAACAAACATAGCATGAACCACGATAACTCAAATACCTAATAATAATAATGAATTATCATCTTCATTATTTTATAAACATTTCCTAACCATAAAATATATATATCAATTCTTTTTTAAAGTTGTAACGTCCGCAAGACTTGAATTTATTGGGAAAATAACCTCCATCAGCCCACAGATACGTCCCTCCTTTTTCCTCGTCGAGTTTTTGCAGCGCGGGGCAAACTCCCCTTTTTTTGGGTTTTACCCGTCGGGGGAAAAATTACGGGTTTTAATTGTTTTTTTTCTTCGGGGGTTCGCTGCGATCCCTGGCATAAGTTTAAAAAAAGTCATGTTTTTTGTTTTTTGAAATTTTTTGGGGAAAACTTTCAAGGTCCACTGTAAATTAAAAATTTATATTTATGTCCCATGAATAACTTTTTTTGTTTTTTTATCTCATCGCATTTTTTTTTTACCTCTGAATTCAGATATGTCCCTTTCCCCCTTCTATCGTCCATCTAAAAAATCGGGGGTTCCATCAATTTTTTTTTTTTAATAAACTGTTCTAAGTAAAACTGCAATCAAATTTTTTTCATCAAACTTTTTTTCAGCCCCCCACCCCTTTTTTTTAAATTCAATCAACTCAAAAAAATTTTATTTTAACCAATTTTTTTGGGAAATCGTCATTTTTTTTTCAATTCAAAAAGATCCCCCAACACTTTGGGGAAAAGGACAAAAATTTGATTAAAATAGGTCCCTTTTAAAACCCCAAAAATCTCTACCAAAATCCCTCCCAGGTCAAAAAAAAGGGGGAAAGGGGTAGGGGTTCCCTTTTTCCCCCCTTTGGGCCCCCCTTGCTATTCTAAAAAAAACCCCGGAAAAAAAAACCCGACAGGGGGTTTTCATCATTTTATTTATAAAGAAATTATATATATATATATATATATATATATATATATATATTTAAAAAAAAAAAAAAAATATATTTTTAAACATTTTTTATTGATATCTCAGAGATACAAAATAATTAAAAAAAAACTAAAGTTATCTTTTTCCCCAATCAAAACCCCCCATTTATAGCAAATTTTTGCGCCATCTAACGGCGAACAGTCATTAGAGTTAAAAAGAAGATGGGGAACAAAAAAGCATTTGATAGGACGATCGTTTTAAAAAGCATGCAGCGTGCGATCCGGGGGTTTAGCTATCTATTTTTTTGGGTCGAGAGATCAATTTTGGGGAAAATTTCAGCCTTTGGGAGTAAAGAAATGGGGAAATTTTTTCATGTTGAAAAAAATTTTTAATTGGGGATTTTTCCTTTTTTCGGAAAGTGTTTTCCCCAAAGAAAATGAGTTGTAGGTGATACCCCAGGTATGTAAAATTTTTTACCAAATAAAATTTTTGCCCTTTGGGGAAAAATTTTCTAACAAACTGTGGGATATTTCTTCATGAAGCCCCCTCATCTAATTCACCCCATCCCGTTTTCGTAAACAGAAATTTAAAAATTTATTTAGGTAAAAGGGGTAATTGTTTCCAGTGCAGTACCATTTAAAAATTTTTAAAAAAGAGTTCGGGGGAATTATAAATATCACATGTAATAAAATTTAAAAATCAAAAATATCGGTGTTAAATTCATCTTTTTTGGGGTTGCTTTTTTGAAAAGGGTTTTTTGGGGGTTTTTTAAAAGGGTTTCTCAAGATTTGGTATCCTTAAATTGCATTTGGATATATTTTTGGGGCAATCACAAGGCAGGAAAAATAGTTAATAACATTTTTTTTATGGTCTTGGGGGGTTTTTTTAAAATTTTCCCGGGGTTTGGGACAATTTTACAGGCTGTTTTTTTTTTTCCGGGCCAGGTAAAAGGGTCAAAAATATATATATATATATATATATATATATATATATATATATATATATATATAAAATATATAAAATTTTTTTATACACTTTTCAATTTTTATTCAATTGAAGTCATTTTGGGATATCAAATTCTTCAAACAATTGTCTGAATTTGATTTTCACTCTTTTTTAAAATAAAACCCTTTCCTTTTTGTTTTGAAAAGAGCAAAACCAATTTTGTCTAAATAAAAATTTAATCTTGAATCTTCAATTTCAGTTTGAATATTGTGACAAACCCCAAAGCTGATTTGTATGTTAAAAAATTTTTTAGGCAACCATCTCTTAATGAGTTAAAATTAACTGAAACAACCGGGGTTGAAGGGCCTAAAAAATTTTCCCCCAAAAATTTTCAAAAAAGTTGAATGTTTTGTAAAACAAATTCGACACAAACAATATTGTTTTTTTCATTTTGTATTGTTTAAACAATCATTCCATGGGAAAAAAGGGGGATGCTTTTTTCTGTGCCACCTGATCCATAAACAGCCAAAAGTACCCCCCTGTTTTGGGCCCACGATTTCCCAAGTCTGGGGGCGAGCTACACAATTCAAAAACAGAGGTCACGTCATCGAAAACCACAGGATCCAAAATTTTGGAAACCCAAAATTGAAAATTTTTGTTGTTGTTTAAAAGCAGACTCTTGTACATTTGTTAATAGACTAATATAAGTTTGGATTTGTTTTAGGGGGATTTACAAAAGGAAACATTATTTGATTTTTAAATTTAAAAGGGAAAAAAAATTTTTTTCGTCCATTCAAATTTCAACCCCTTTAAAATTTTTTGAAACATAAAAAGAATTTGAAACAAAGGCGGCCCCAAAAAAATCCACACCCCCCTTTTCCCAAAAAAGTCTGGGCATTCCCCCTTTCAATAATTAATTTTTAAAATTTATAAAACATTGCCCCTTTTTAAAAAAGGAACCCCCCCCGTAGAATGCATTTTCCCGTCAATCTTAAAAATACTGTTCTTGACACAAAACTGTATCTTGAACAATTTTCCCCCTTTTTTTTTCATTTCCAAGGCACTCTAAGTTTTTTTTTTTTCAAAAAAGGGGAAAGTTTATTAGGCAATTTTTTTTAAATTTTCTACACCCCCTGGGTTCGTAGCTTAAAAAGAAAACCAAAAAAATTTCAAAAAAAAAAATTGGTTAAAAACGAAGTTACAACAATTTTAAAATTTTTGGAAAAAAAAGATTTGATTATAATTTTTTTTTAGGTATAGACATATTTAAAATCTGGAAAAACTGCCGATAAAAAGAGAACACTGGTGGGAAATTTTATAGCGAAAAACCCAAGTCAATATCATTCACAGTTATAACTTTTAAAATAAAAAAAATATTACCACTAACTTGTATTTTTTTTTTTAGATACATGTGTCAACATTCATAAGACAACGAAATCCAAAAAAAAACAATATAACACTAGAAAAACCTTTTAAATAATTTTCCAATTCCAAAATCGACACAAATAAAAAAATCCAAAATTTTTAATGGTAAAAAAAATATAAACACCACCCCCAAAGATTAAAAAACATATTAAAACAAACAAAATTCTTAAAAGTTTTTTCTTCGGCGAATGTTTTTTACTCATTGGATGACTTCACGTTGGGAAATTTTTTATTGTAAATTCAACTTTTTCGTCCATTCCAAATTTTTGGAGACAATTGTAATATATTTTAATATGTTTTTTTTATTAGCCCTTTAAAAATAATACGAACGTTTTTAACATGAAATTTAATATTAATTTTGTAAAAATTTTATTTTTTTCATGTTTATTTTTAAAAGCACTGTAAAATGTACCCCAAAATTTTTTCTGATTTACGTGGAGCCTATTGGTATATTTTTTTTCATTTCTTATTTTTTTTCAAATTTTTTTTTTCATATGTATTTGTACCCAAAGTTATAGTTTTCATCATTTTATTTATAAAAAAACTTTTTAATGGATTTTTTCATCTTCGGACAATAAAGAATTTTTTTTTATCTTCGGGTTATATATTGATATATGGGATTGATTTTGTGGGGGATATATTTTTTTTTTATTTTAATTTTTTGTAATTTTATCATAACAAAATGAAAACTCCGGGTATGTTGTCTTTTCCCCCCCTTTTAAAAACCCCTTTTCACCTTTTTCCCAGCTCAATCGGGACGCCTATGAACAAAGAGTCACCCCCCTTTTTTTTTTAGCAGGTTCAGTAGTGCCAACTTGTTGAACGGGTTGATATCAAATAATGAAGTTTTTTTTGGGTGTTGCATTGGAATAGAGTTTAAAAAATTTTATTTCGTGCAAAATTTT
>JAFIRS010006908.1:0-30508 GCA_018342105.1 Gonioctena quinquepunctata | reverse complement strand
TAAACGGACATTATTTGGTTGCTAAACCATAATTGATATTCAACGCCAAATAGTCAGGACGTACCAAAGTTACTTCAAACTTTTGGTTAGCCGTTGTTAGTAACGGAGCTTGGAAAAAATGTTTCGTTACAAGTTGCCCGCTTCATTACTCTACGTGCCTTCCTAGCGGTAATTGAAGAAAATATTTACATTTCAAATGGATGTCAAAAATGCCTTTCTTCATGGATTCCTGATTGAAGAAATATGACATGTCTTTAGTCTTGTGTTACCATTGATATGGAAATGTTCGTATTATTGTATGTGGACGATATAATCCTAGCTGGCAATAAGAAAATCCAAAAAACTTTTTAACAAGAAATTAAACCGACGAAATACGGAACTGAAAAGTGAAAATTCAAATAAACCTTCTTAGTCTCAATAACTAGGCTCCTGAACTGATGTAAGTAACTGAGTTTGAGTCGGCGCTAAACAAACAAGCAAATGAATTAGGTAAGGCGTAAAATGATGGCATCGAGTTGCGCGGTGATATTCTGATATTTTTTTTGAAGTAATCTGATGATCTTCGTTGATTGTTTGTTTGGCGCCGACACAAAATCAGTTACTTAGATTAGTTCAGGAGCTTATTGAGACTAAGAAGGCTTATTTTATTTTTTACTTTTCAGTTCCGTATTTCGTCGGTTTAGTTTTTTGTTAAAAAGTTTTTATTTTTCAATTTTTTGTGGCTGAAATCTACCAATTACTACCTACTTGTTTTCCAATTGCTTCCAAAATACTTACTTGCCCACCTTACCTCAACTATTACCAGTTAAATAATATGATTATCTATTTTTACTATTTGTTGTAATATAAATTATTTTTGTTGTTCTGGTTGGTTTATTCCAATACTTTGTATATCATTCCATCCTCTCATAGAATATCATTAATGTGACGGATGTGGAATAATGACAGTAGCGATCTGTCATTGTCAACTATATATGTGTGTACCAATGTTCACAAGTGAAAAATCAATTATCCCCTATTTTCCCACACGTAAGGGTGAATAATTCCATTCGAAATCCAAATATGAGGTATACCCTATCTATTAAAAAAAGAATCATCCGAATCGAAGAACCCAGTACAAAGTTATGCCTGCTAGAATCGGTTAACGGACCAGAATTCAGAGGGTGAGTGATCAATATCCTTCATTTTGCTACATTTAGGGGTAAATTTCATCTTGCTTGTGTAATGTACCTCATGTTGAATACTGGACCTGACATAAGTATAACTGTGCATTTTTACTGTCGTTTTCAGAGCAATGCAGGAGAAGTGGGATGGACTAGCGTGAAAAGGTTGCTCAGCTGAGTATGATTTCCTTTTATTTGTTATGCCGACGCCGATCGATTCCGTTTCAGGATATCGTCTATAAGTTTTCACATAAACTACACTTACGACCTAAAAATTGACCCACTAGCTCTTAATGAATTTAATATACCAATCTCCAGTTAGTCAGCGATCATAAACTATAACAAAGGTAAATGAATATGAAATCCGAAGAGATATACTATTTTTTATTTTGGAAACACATATCCAAAGCTGAGCTAGAACTCAAACAGTTACGGTGGGTCGATTTTTTTACTGGTAATTGTATACCGGATGTCAACGAATCTATTAGACAAGTCATAACTTCAAGAAGATTAGGTATATCAAAATGAGATTGTGTATAGGTAAATGATTACCTGAGCTGCGTTTGCTGATCTGGCCACTAGTTCTGTGTCGTCCGCGTATAGTGCCAGTTTGTTAAAGTTGTTAAGTTTGAGTGCCCATTGATAGTAAATCCCCTCCACATCATGTGTGAACAAGATTTCCTTTTCACTTGCCATCCTCTTTCGCTCCCCCTGGGAGCGGTCATCAACTCAGTCAGCCTTTGAGTGCTTTAACCCCCTGTTCTCGTGATTTTGTATGTTTTCCTGACTTGTGCTGTGTGTGCATGGTGGTGATGTACCTGATGGGTGCGTAAGTGTAAGGTGTGATGTTTTTGGGTGTGTGGATCTCACGTGTTTTGTGTTGAGTTTTGGTTACTCGCCTGACGCGCCGGAGTCCTACTGGTTGCATGTACTTGTCTCTTTCTCTAAACCTTGCATCGCCAAGGTTTGCGTGGATGTCATGGATCACCGTGTTCCTGTGGGTGTCTGTCTTCTGGAACGTTGCGTTGGCGTGATTCCATTGATGGTCGCCTATGAAGTTTGGATTGATATTCAGGTCCCTGTAGATAAATCTATTCGGGACGTATCTGGGAGCGTTCACTGCCATTATTAGGCTCACGTTTAAGAATAGCTGGATCTTGGTCCTGTATGTTTCTGTGCAATAACCATATGCGGCAGATGCATACAGGATGATGGGGAGGAGGATAGTCCTGATGAGGAGCAGCTTCAACTGGAGGTCCATGTTGCTGCTACGTCCTATGAGGGGGTTGAGGTTCCTTCGGGCTGCCAGGGTGACTCCCAAGTATTTGGCTTCGTATGCCCATGGGATTAGTTGGTTGTTTATGATGACATGTCCTGATAGTGCTGTTCGTCTTCTGGTGAAAATAATGGCTTGGCTCTTGTCGGCGTTGAACCAGTCCTCTAGTTTATCTGTTTTCTCTTGGATGTACCGGGTTACTTGTGTTGCGTTTACTGATCTGGCCACTAGTGCTGTGTCGTCCGCGTACAGCGCTTGTTTGTTAAAGTTGTTCTCAGGCTTTGGGATGTCCGCCGTGTAGATGTAGAACAGTCGTGGAGATAAGACTGCGCCTTGTGGTACTCCTGCTTCTAGGGTCTCACTGCTGAGAAGTCGCTGCCAACTTAACATTGGCACCGCCGTCCCCGCAGGAAGGAGTCTATCAGCTTCACTATGGGAGTGGGGTATCCGAAGTCTACCATTTTGGTGAATGAGCCATCGTGCCAGACCCTGTCGAAGGCCTTGGAAACGTCTAGGTATCAGGCTCCTGTAGAGTGTCATATGCTCATCAGCCTGTTACGGCAAAGTCCACCATCCTCAGGACCTGCATTTCCGTAGTGTGTCCTTATCGGAAGCCGAACTGCTCGTCTGGTAGGACGTTGCGTTTTCCAGTTAGTGGATCCAATCCTCTCTGGATGACTCTCTTTGCCACCTTGTTCATCGAGGGTGTGAGGCTGATGGGTCGGTGGTTTTGCGGTATCAAATGGTTCTTGTTGGGTTTGGGGATCATGATGACCGTGGCTTATTTCCATATTCGTGGAAAGTGTCTGAGCCTGAGCACTACATTGACGATATTGATCAAGGCAGCAATTCCTGTTCTTGGTAAAGCCTTCAAAGCTCTATTCGAAATTTGGTCTGGTCCAGGTGCCTTGCGGGTAGCAAGGTTCCGGATGATGTCCTTGATTTCTTCTGGCAAAGTTGATTCAAGGACGTGCTCGGCATCATTGATCCGTCTTATTCTTCTGACAGTCTGACTTGGTCGTGTTTTCATGTCTTCCACCTCGCCGGTTAGGTTGACCTGATTGTCTCTACACTGGCGTTCGAAGCGGTCTGTGAATGCTTCTGCCTTTTCGTTGTCAGTGTAGACTCGGCCCCCCTCTCCGTGGAGTGGCAGGCACGGTTTCCTTCTGCCTTGTCGAAGTACTTCCTGCATTCTCCATACAGATTTGTCTTCTGTGCTCATTTCTGTCATCCTGTTTGTCCATTGCTGTGTTTGGTGAGCTTTGAGTTCCAGCCGCAGTTGCCTGCCTGGATCATTCTCCTCTTATCTCCGGGGGCCAGTGTTCTCTGGTATCTCTTTTTCAAACGGCGCCTATTCCTAATTACCTCCCCAACCTCTGGGGTTAGTGCTAGTTGGAAGTTGAATCTGGTTGCTTGGGTGGTCTTGGAGCTGCGTTCCATGGCTTCCTGGATGTTTTGTTGCAACTGTGTTGTTGCTCTTCCGAGGTCTGTCTCTGTGTGTATTTGTGGAGTTGTGTATGATTCTTCGGAATCGGTTCCAGTCGGTGGTTTTCCCGGTAGCTGGTTCCTCAGGTTCCGCGTCTCCCTTTCCTATTGTTAGTAGGATTGTGTTGTGGTCTGAGGAGCCTTCGTCCAATACTTCCATCTAAGTGTTGGCTGGGTTGGACTGTATCAGTGCTATGTCTAGGATGTTTAGTGTATGGGTTGCTAGTCCGTGGTAGGTGGGTTCGAAGGGGGCTACTACTTCGATGTCATTGTAGTCGGCCAGTAAGTTCTCCAGATTTCGGCCTCGTGGATTGTTGTTTCTACAGTGCCATGTCTGTGACTTCACGTTGAAGTCTCCGATGGCTACAGTAGGGTAATGGTCTGGCAATAGTTCTGCTAGGTCTTCTCTTTGTATATTTCCCCCTGGCGGGATATACGTTGAGATGATTCTAAGCATTCATATGCGTCTGACCTTCACTTTCACTGCGACTGCTTCGCCTCGAAGTAGTTCTAATTTCTCAGCCTCGTGTTGTTCGAGGCCAGTCCTCACTAGCGGGGCTGCGACTCCGCGGGTGCGACAAACACGTCTGTCTGTTTGGTAGCAGGTGAATCCTGAAAGACGGAAGTTCTTCTGGAGTTTCAGCGCTGTTTCCTGGATGGCGATGATGTCCACTTGTGTTCTGGATATCAGTTCGTGCAGTTCACCGTTGCGGATGAGTGCCTGTTGATGTTCCAGGAGCAGATTGTGAGTTTTTCCGGAGGTTGTGTTAGCATTTAAGGTTTCTGGGGGCCTGGCTTCATCTGAAGGGCTCAAAAAGTTGCTTCTCGAACGCTTCAGGTAGGGCCAACATTCTTGGTTACCTGTCGTGGTTACCGTCATCGTTGTCCTGGTTGGACACCATTTTGGTGGTGGATGTGGTGCTGGGGGTTGGGGCACAGCGTTCCTGGGTCTCTGCCTCCTTCGTGGTGGTTGGTAGGTTTGTCGTGGTGGTTGATATGTTTGCTGTGGGATGGGTTTTGTCGCTGGTTTGGGGAATTTGGGGCAGCCTTTGAAGCTGGCCGTGTGTGGGCCCCCACAGTTGGCGAAGGTCGCTGGCTGCTCCTTGGTCCTCGTGCAGGTACGAGACTCCTGCTCTGCTCCGCATTTCACGCACCTGGGGGTGGAATGGCAGTACCTTTATGCGTGTCGGAACCATTGGCATTCATGACACTGGGAGACGAATCCGCCGGTCATTTGCCGTTGGAGCTCCACTCTGTGTGAGATAAAATGCACGGGTTAAATAGGCAGGCATCGACGCGCTCATAGGCCACGTCCCCTGCTCGAAAGTGAATACTGTGATTCTATTGGTCGGAGCTAGTATACGACTACCCGACTTGAAATTCTGCAGAACGTTCGATTCGTAAATTCTCCCAAACAGGGAGATTCAAAACCTCAAGAATTTCAGAGGAATTTTTGGATATGTATGAAAATTTCTATTACAGAATTTTATTATTTCATGTTTTTGCGCCAGGTCTCGACAGCTCGACACATCCACCAGACTTTTCAATCTGTTACCGTACTACCGTGCAGGAGTAGTATGAGCGGTAGACCGTACGCAGTCCCCATGCTCACATTCGTAATAACCCGTGTTACTCAGACTGAGATTCATAGGCTCGCGCCAATTTCCCGCCTGCACACTGCTGCAAATAAAATCATCGATCACTTAGTGTGTGGGTATTTTCCAGCATTCAATAAACAATGAGCGTGAACTCTACTCATGAGTGCAGTGAGTGCAAGCGAACACATAAGCGTTATTACGACTCGAGAAGACATGTGAAAATAAAAGATCATAAAAAGAAAGTCAATGCAATTGCACCTTCAAATATTAAAAATACTGCAGTTCAAATGCAATAACTGTAATGAGAGATCGGTCATGGAGATAATTTGAAATTACATGTGAAAAAGTGGACAATGCTGTAGACCAATCGTAGAAACCAAAATTATGGTTTTCTCTATTTGACTTTTCTGCACGTTTTAAGAAACACTATATTGGACATCGTGAAGAGGTTACAGCATCCACATAGAATATGGGATAACACTGAGAAAATTATTATTTGAAAAGAGAATGTAGAAAACAAGACATTATCAAAATTTATCAAGGGAAAATGTTCTCTATCAGAAATAACAAATTATTTACCTATGTCACAGGAGTGGCATTATAAAACACAGGCAACTTTTCGGTACAAAAAAAAAGAGCACAATAACAAAAACATGTGATGAATAGTTCATTATTATGTTTTTACCATGCCATTTATTTTGGGCCAAAATTTTCGATCAGGCCAATTTACATTTTATAAATCTACAATTTCAGTGATCGGATAGTTTGAATTAGCAATTATACGCTAGAAAAAATTCAGTTGTAATATCACAAGAGAGTGAGAATAAAGTGAAAATAATTCGACAGATTTCCACGAATGTCACAAAATTTATAAATTTGAGTCTCTTAGAGCATACATTGGTCAGTCATCGAGAAATCTTAATGGTCGAATTATTTCACACAAAAAAGACTCAAAGACGAAAACGAAATGTATTATGGAAATGTCACAAGAAATTATCATGAAAAGTCGTTTCTTGAAATGACTCACATACATGGAGAAAGTAAATGTTTGAACGAAAAATCTGTTATTGATAATCTGAGAAAAATATTGAAAATTATAATTTCTGATCGTTCCGAAATTCGAGTTTATCTTGAAATTGAAGATGGCAATACCAAAATTGTAAACCAAAATATTTCGTATCCTCTTGCATAATAGACCGAGAAATTATTTTAATTTTTTTATCTGTTATAAGCGGCCGTCCAAAGAAAGCCATCGACTACTTTCTATGCATATTGATGTCCTCTTTCCAATGGTATTTTTGTTTTCGTGCCAGCGCGACTCTTTCTTGAATTTTATAGACCATGAAATCATGAAAACAATCTCTCTTATAAACGGCCGTGCAAAGAAAGCCATTGATTACTTTCTATGCATATTGATGTCCTCTTCTCAATGGTATTTTTGTTTTCATTTTAAACCGAAAACTATTTTAATTTTTTCAATCTGCCTTTTTTCCTTAAGGTTTTTTTTTTCGTGACAGCGCGCCTTTTTTTTTGAATTTGTATAATCCGAGAAATTATTTTTTAAAAATCGCTATTATAAACGGCCGTCCAAAGAAATCCATTTATTGTGTTCCTTGCATTTTGATGATTGTTTCCCCTAGTATTTTCCTTTTCGTAGCAGCCCGACTCTTTCTAGACTATTCTTCAGCCCGAGAATTTTGTTTCTCATATTAACGGACGTCCAGAAAATGCATATATTGCTCTCTATGCATTTTTGTTGCCCTCTTTCCCATGGTTTCTTATTTTCGTGGCAGCGCAACTCACTCATTCTCAAGGGGAGATTGTTATCTTATCCACGGTGAGTTCAAAGGTTGGATACTATACCTGCACATTCAACTAGAAAGTGTGGCTGGGTTTGTTTTATCGAATTCAGATTTCATTTGATAAATCTGGCAACAATGTGAGTAAAAACACATTATCCCACAGTCGACAGTCTACACGTCAGAAACCGTGACTGGAAACGTGAGGCTAACTTAACATAAATAAATTTATATCATCCTTTACGAAGGGTTCCTGAAATCATTCGTGATTTTTTCAGAATTTTCGATGGACTCATATACAGGTTTTTGAGACCATGGCTACATTGGGACCTGATTTATTTCAACACTACTTCAGGAAAAAAAATCATGGGGTATCTTAAGATATGGGATAAACCAGCTTCGGAGGTAATTCACGAATTCAAGTCACTTAATTTTGACCATTATTTCAGTTCCACTGATTATTCATCCATAATTCCAATTTCTCCAATCGATATGTCCTCTACAAATAATATAAATATTGATATGAACAATTATAAATAATCTTTGAATTCAACATTATCCGTTTCAGATGATTCATGAGAAGAGGATGGAAATCAAAGAAGAGGAGGAAGGTAAAAATAATTCAAAGCATTTTGTTGATAACTGTTTGAAAATTTCAGGTTTCTGTAACAACAAAGAAGTCGAATATCTTGGGGATATCATGGTCAGGGAGTACGAATCAGACAAGGATATAATTTCAGAATGTAAACTATTCGCTGCTGCGGTATGATATTTCCTAAAAGTGAATGATTTTCTCATAAATAATTTTCTGGAAAAACTCACATTCAATTGAACTGATATGAAAAAAAAAACTAGATATACATTTGTTCATTTCACATATCAGTGGATAACATAAGAATGCAACACACACTGAAAATTTGTGACACAAATCTCCGAACACAGAAAAACCCACAGATAATTTCGAACAGAAGCGGTCTATGAATCACAAAACGCATCCGATATCCTGAATATCCATCCAGATACAAATTGCAAACGTTATTTCTGATACATCTAATTAAAAATTTATAAAAACCCATTTTTTATCAAAAGAACGGACTCACATCTTACATGATAAAATTATACAGTGCTGCTTTTCATAGTGTCCGCCCCCCTTTTTACTTTTGAACGGTTCAACGTAGAACAATGAGAACAAAACCATTTTGATGATATCACCGATACTACTTTTTCAGATGAAAGACATTTTCATTGCTCGCTAGATGGCGTGGAGGGCACACTTGAATATTTCAAATAGCATGGTGACCCCCCATGCACATCGATGGGAAAATAACTCAATTCTCTTTTCAACCATCTAGTTTGTTTTTTAATTTCGTCAATACGTTTTTTCACAATATACATTTGATATGTCATGCATAACAAAATTTAAAATGCACATTATGGACAAAAAAAATTAGATGGTTGAAAAGAGAATTGAATTATGTTTTCAACGATGTGCCTGCTGACCCACTATGCTATTTGAAATTTTCAAGTTGATGTGCCCCCCTCGCGCCATCTATCGAGCAATCACGATGTCTTCTATTTCAAAGGGTAGTATCGGTGATATCATTCGAAATAGTTATAGTTGTGTTGTTCTATGTCCAACCGTTCAAAAGGAGGGGAGACTTTGAAAATCTGCACTTGCATTTGTGATTCCGTAGAACAACCATAGTTGAAAGAAAAAGTAATACCATTCAGTATATTTCATGTCTCATTGTTTCACATCAAACCGTTCAGAAATTATCGAGGTAAGGGTACCATTCAGATCCGTACTTATACTTATTTTATATTTCAAATGCATATTGTGAAAAAACGTTCGAACGAAATTCAAATAAAGTAGGATAATATTATGTGATATCGAGTTTATGTTCTATGTACAACCGTTCTCAAAAATTAACGGGGGGGGGGAGCGGGAGCGGTCCCATTGTTCTATGTACAACCGTTCAAAAATTAACGGGGAGCGGGACTATAAAAAGCCTCACCTACAACGAATTATGAGCCTATCAGCATATAGGGAAAAGTTGCCTATATTGGACCGAAATTAAAATTGAATTTTTTGTAGGCAGTGTAATTAGTGTAATCGCAACCAAATTTCATCCATGGTTTTAACTATCTTTTTTACGATTTGAATGTGCAAACAATCTCCAAAATCTTGAAAACTTACTTGCTCACCAGACAATGGAATCAGTCCAATATAGGCAACTAGTTTCTCAATTTGGACCGTATGATTCCTAAATTGGTCCTTACAAGAAATAATCGCTTAACAAAAGGAATATGTTCATTATTTATAGGTACAAAGTCAATTACAAAAATGAAAAATATTCTAGGAACAATTATAAATCTCATATCTGGTCACCAAAAAACAGAACGTGAAATGAAAATGTTAACGAACTGGGAAGTTAAACTCAATACCAAATGTAATACTGGCTTGTTGACGTTTTGTTTGACCGTGTTTCTGTGGGATTGGTAGTTCCATCTTCACGTCACAATCATCAACTACAGAAACATCAGGTACAGCCGGAAAGAAAAATGCTGTGTTTAGTTTAGCAGACTTTCGCAAAAAAGAAACTTCAATTGCACCTTTCGATGATTTCTCCTGCACAATTTGTCCAGCATAATAGACATCATTCTTGTTCTCGTCTTGTAAACACACGATGACGTAGTCATTGACTCTCAATTCATTACGATCAAAATCCTTAAAATAATTGGTTCCAATCAAATCATCTTCGAAACTTTCACCACCAGACGATGATCCACTTTCTTCAAATTCCTCAGATGAGTCATCGCTCTCCGACAAATTTATATTTTTCTTGGGTCTTTCTATTTTACTGTTGTCTAAAAACTCTTTTCGTTTCAATTTCACTGCTGCCTCTTCTTCTATCTTCTGTTGTTTTACTTCCGCTTTTCTTTTATCGCTTTTCAATTTCGTTCTCTTTTTCTTTGGCTTCTCCTGGTTACCGTTATCAGCATATAATTTTTTTTTCAATGTTGCCTCTGCCTTTTTTTGTGTTTTTCTTTTCTACTGCTCCAAATTTCCTTTGAAAGGGGTACTTATTAGAATTTCAGCATCTTGTTGTTTTCTTTGCCTCGAGGTACCACCGATTGCCTGCGGCAATGGGAAAACAATATTCAACGACTCTGCGAAACTTTCTGCTGGTGTAGGTAGAACATTATCACATGTTGGGGTTGGTGCAGCATTGCCCGCAGATTTTTCTTTCAGCGCTTCTGAAGCAGCAAAATGGTGATCTTTGAATACATGCCGATTGACAAGCCAGATGCCAGAAGCTTTGAAGGCATTTTCAGCAACGCTGACGGTTGCTGCTCTACCGTAAGCTTCTGCAAGTAATGCAACTACGTCGTATTGAGTTATTTCTTTTGCTACATGTTGCCTTAGATATGTTCCTTGTGCCTGGACGTAGTAAATTCCGAGAGGCCGGAAAAAGGCAACATTAAGTGGTTGCATACGGTGTGTTGTATGGCTAGGCAATTGTAACATGATAATGCCATTATCCCTTGCAAATAACAATGCTTCTAAATTTTGGCTGTGGGTGGAATGACCATCTAAGAGTAAAATAACTGGCTCTTTTTCTGAACATACTACATTCTTTTTGAAATGGCGAAGCCATTGTGCAAAGAGTTCACTTGTGATGTATCCCGAATCAGAAATAGACACTTCGCTTCCTATTGGGGCTCCCTTCGTCAATTCTGGAGCTAACCGTTTCCGCTTGAAAATGAAAGTAGGCGGTATAAACGAGTCCGAAGCGCTTACACAACATACAATAGTGGTATTTACTCCCCGCTCACCACTGCTTGCTGCTCCAATCTGATGTTTGCCTTTCAGGCCAACTATCTCTCGTGATTTTTTCTGGACACTAGTGAAGCCACTTTCGTCTACATTATAAGTTTTTGTGCCAGTGATTTTATGCTTATCTACTAGTTCTTCTAACATCTTAAAAAATGCGTCCACCCTCTTTTCACTGAAACCTCTCATTCTGGCAAGAGATGTGGCTTCTGGCTGTCTCAGTGATAATTTGGAATTTCTTTTCATAAACTTATAGAACTATTTTTTCCTGCTAATCCATTTTCAACATTGAAACAATGTGGAATTCCGTACATTTTTGCAATATCAAAGGCGAGTTTCCACACATTTTTTATAGTAAGGCCGAAAAATATTTCTTCAAATTGAAGTATATGTGCCACTAACTCTTCTTCCATTCCTTCGGTAAATACAGGCCGCCGGCCGGAACGTTTAGTGACTATGGGCCCTTCTTTTTGGTTTTTAAGATATCGTTTCAGCGTGGTTTGTGGTACACCATATCTTTGAGCATCTTTGTTTACTCCAATATTTTCTTGGCGAACTGCATTGACAGCTAAAACCAAATCTTCTTTGGACCACTCACTGTATTTGCGTGACATACTGATATCTTAAAAAAGGCCTTTCTTGACATACGTACGGAAATAGTGAGGAAAAATAATTAAATTGCGATCGTCTCCCAAATTGGACCGGTCCAACATCGGCTCAAACTAACGGTCCAATTTAGGAAACAACGCCATTCTGTGAGAAAAAGCTTTTTGTGAAAAAAACCAGTAGAGATAACTATGCCATGAATGCATAAAAATGTTGCACACAAGTTTATCTATATCGCAAAATAATTGAATTTATCCCTACCTTCGTCACTTTTTAACAATTGCTTATTTGAGATGTGCGAACTCTTACTACATGGGATGTAAAACTCAACTATCCTCTCTGACAGAACACTTGAGGATGACCACGTAGAACCTGTTTATCATGGATGTTTAGAGTAGTACCACAATTTCACACCAGAATAGCAGCACTGATGCAGGTTCATATACGTTAAACATTGCTGGCCCATTTTAGGAGTCGGTCCAATACAGGCAACTTTCCCCTAAATGTGTATTGATTTTTGTTCATATCTGTCAATACACCCCTTCATCGGAGAAATTACCTCAATTTTTGTAGACTAGATATCTACAAAAACGAACTATATCAAGAGTTATTTCCCAATATCGCAAAAAACATTGGAAGTGGCATATTCCCCAATGAAATGTTTTGGTGTACCACACAAAGAAATAAATAATTGAGAATGTATTTCTTTTCAACAAAAGTTTAATTACATTGTATGTCTTATCGTAACTACTAGCCCTTCTACCCCAAAAATCATTTCTGAAATACATTCAGTGGTTAGATGAAAAGCATATGAAGTATTTCTATGAAGTTCTACAAGGTTTTTTCTTTTAATTTTTTTTTACCACGTGTTTAACCCAATCAGGAGCTTCAATTTGACAATATCACTATAACAACAGCAACATTTTTTGGAAATTTGTATTACCCATGAGCCCCCATAGGGTAATTAATGAGTGGAAATTTTTCTCGTGTTACAGCAAGTACATTATGTTTATATATATTTTATGATTTGACGGTTACATTGATATGAATTTAATCATTAATTTTATAAATTATCTCTCTCTCTCTCTCTCTCTCTCTATATATATATATATATATATATATATATATATATATATATATATATATATACAGGGTTCTGCAATAGTGGCGCGGTGTTCCATATCTCTATTTACAAAACAGATAGGAATCTATATTTCTCTTAAATTACCTTGAGCTCGACAAAATAAAAAAATTGTCGGTCACACAGGGTGTTAAGTTTTTTTTTGGGCGGATCCCAATTGTATTTTTTTTTAAAGACAACCTATATTTTTTATCGCCTTTTCTGTTTCTACATAGATAATGAAAGATACTTTATAAAAATCTTCACTTCGAAAATATTGACGGTTTTCGAGATTTCGAGCATGTCGGGTTTTTTTTCCAATATTCGTCACTCAGAATATTTAAAATTATAAAGTTGTGCCAAGTCCAATTGAATTTTTTTCTTGGTCAAATATTCTACATTGGTAACTCTCTCAAACGATATATCTTAAATCGACCTGAGATATACAGGGTATTAAAAACAGCTCGCCACATATTGTAAATACAAATTGGCAGAATCTTCCTAATTTTAATGGAACATCCTGTATGTTATCGATCCATAGGATGCGCCAACAAAGGCTCTATAAATGTCATCAAGTATTCATATGGTTCAGTTTACTAGTTTTTCTTAAAACATCTATCTTTTTCGAAAAATGGCAAGAATTCATATTTCTTCGTTATAATCTCAATGAACGACTTTCATGTAGAAACCGAAAAAGCGATAAAAAATATAGGTTGGCATTAAAAAAAACAATTAGGATCCGCCCAGAAAAAACACCCTTTGCGACCGACATTTTTTTTTATGTAATCATAATTTTAATAGTAATAAAAATATTAACAGTAATACAATAATTGGTGAACAAGGCATAGACATTATAAATTGTAGATTTCTCCTAAGATATCAGTATGGGGAATTGAGCCGATTACTGACGCTGCGTTACCACGAGCTAACTCAATACTGAGGCGTTGCATCAGTAAATTTCTTGACCACCTTTCTCCAATGATATTTGTTATTTTTCTGCCAATTTCTTGAATAACCTGAAGACAATTTGGTCCAAAACCACCTAGAGTTTCAAATGCCATGGGTGATACGTTGTAATTAATTTCAATCGATTGATATTTCATCCGCTTGCGTTCCTCTGCCTCTTTAGATAATTTCTTGGGTGCTATAATGACTGTTCGAATATTTGATTTTGCAAACACGTCTGTAGTACCCATATCATTGCTCGTCCCCCCGACAATGGTATCAAAGTGATGCCGTCAGGTCGTTTCCTATCTTCATCAAAACACGTTACATTGGGTTTTTATTTAGATGGAATTTCAGCTGATGCCAAAGCTCATTTGACAGTGTCGTTGAAAGCATGATGACGCGAAAGACGCCCCAAACTGAAAGGACAACTAAGGCCATGAGTCCCCGAGCCATCAACATGTGCTCCACAACGACAACATTTGTGAGGTCCACAAATTTGTGTTCCCAAACGCAGGGCAACTGATATACGAAGACTATCACGAACTAAAAAGGTACATAACTGGGATGACGGGAGAACTTGTAGCCATTTTCTGGATTCCTCAGCAAAAATTGCCTGCAGTCTTGCTCGTTCTATGTCATCTTCTGCTTTTTCGAAAAAATCTTTTTGGCGATAAGTCATTATTGGTTGGTCCCAGTCTTTCTGTTTTGATCGATCTGCTTCGTTTGGCATCACCGCACCTGGTATTGTCATGTATCTATCAATTGCTTCATGTGTAATTGTAGAGAAAAAAAAATTGTTATCGTTCTGATTATCATGGAACATCTCCATCACAAGTGATTTTCTAGCGACTTTGAAGCTTAGAAATGCTGGTAAGGCGATGTCTTGGGTTCGGCGTAAACCTAAACCTCCATTAGCAATCGGAAGCCTTGTCTGCATCCATTTATCCTCTGTCATCCGGATATTACATATATTTTCCATCGCATCTTTAAAATGATCGTCGATATCATTCAGAATATGTGGATATCTCCATGTTGCGCATGTTCTCAGTGTATGTAATAATTTTGGTGGGCCTAGACAATTTGTGAGGAGTAGAGTGCTGTATGTGAACTGAGATCTGGTATAGTTTTCCCAATATCAATTGCAGAAGCATAAAAAAGTCTTGCGGCGGAATCGTGTGCGCAGCAGTGGCGGAGATAACTAATTTTATTTAGATATTTTAAGATTTTAAAAATACTTCATAAATAATGAAAAATGAAAAAAAATTAAAGACAAGCTTTTATCTATACAAATACATTAAAGAAAGAAAAATATTTTTTTTTTGTTAGATGAAGGTTATTATTGTATCCTAAAACGTATTTCGATCGGCACACACCAATACCATTGACGCTACTGGTTTTCAATCTTTCATAGCTATTAAAACACAAATATAACGCGTGATTTATGACTTCCTATCGTAGAGACACATCTGCCAGCATTATGTCCGACTCGATTGGTCCAGACGAATCGGTTGTACAACTGACAGCCCTCACTCGAGTCCACGTTGACTATCGGCTCTTTTGATCTACCGTTTGCCGACGGAAAATGTTTACGAGTAGTACAGATTATTTTTCGTTCCGTTTCTTCGCATATACGCTCGTGTTAGCGAAGTGAGTTTTCATTTGCTCCCTATAGAAACAGCTTCTGCAATTGACATTGGATGGACTATAACTTATCACATAAGAGTTTTGATATGAATTTGCGTCCTTTCAATTATACATATTGATTCTTTTGTGATGGAAGAACCTAATAATTTGAAATTTATTGGTTGAACTAATCGAATACCTGGTGAATGTTTGTAAATTTGTGAGTATATTTCTTCGCCTTTATTTTGGCTAGGATCTTTAATCAAAATATCACACTCCGCGTTGTTCAACTGGAGACCACTTAGCTTTTCAAATTCTTTAATTTTGCATATATCATGAATGAAATCTTTCACTTTTCCTGATGAGGTGCAGTCGTCTAGATACCATTCGTTGAAGAAATATTTCAATTCTCTGGACAATTGCTCGGTAGCGATGCCGAATAACGGTGGCCCAAGAAGATCACCTTGTTGAACTCGTGTTTCTGATTTGATCATTTCATTTCCGAAAAGTAAGATTGATGGATTGCGTAACAAAAAAAAAATCAAAAACTAATTTAAAAATTGAAAAAAAATAATTTATTTTGTCGTGCTCAAGCAATAAGGTAATATTATGGAAATATAGATTCCTATCTGTTTCCTTAATAGAGATATGGTACACCGCGCCACTGTTGCAGGACCCTGTATATTCTGAAGAAAAGTGTTTCGAGCCCTTAGCACTCTTGAAAAGTGCTCCCGAATCTGGAGCACTAATCACTTTTATTTCTGAAATACTTGCGATTTCTGAGCACTTTCAAAAAGTCATTGGACTTAGCGATCACTAAGCCCTTTTCAAAATGGTGAGACTGTTAGGTTACTTTTTGATATAGAATTGCTGTAAAAAACACTTTGATCCAAGTAATCGGTTAGTTACGTCAAATTAAATCCAGAATGGCAATGGAAACAGAATAAAAATATAGAACGCAATGATTTGCCCAGTATTATATATCATTTGGGGTGTGAAGTGTGGCATTGAACAAACTGGTGTGGTGGAATAAATACGACTCGCACACTAGTGCATTTCAAAATGAAAAGTTTATTCCTATAATATCGAGTATTTTGAAGCTGTCTCCTCAAATTATCGAATTTTGACAAATCATGACTTCCGACCCCAAATAGGTACCTCTACATACCAACTTTAATTGAAATCGGATAATAAATGAGAATTCTCGTCCGCCATATCAGATCCTCCATCTTGAAGTCCATCGAAGAAATCATAATCTGCGACCCAAAAAACCTCCAGATAGCAATTTTGGATGGATTCGGACCATCATTGATAGAATTCCTGATTTTTTTTAACAAAATAATGATCTCCGATACCAAAAACTCCCACATATAAATTATAAATGAGATCGGACCACTCAACACAGCACATTAAATGAAAATGTCTAAGAATATTTCGAAAAAAAATTCCATGCTCGTAAAAATCACTTGGACCCTCGGAAAACAGTTTTCCGGTCCCCAAAATGTTTGCAGAACGTTCAACACATAGAGCTCCGCTAAAACCATAGTAAAACATAATTGAAATTGCTGTCACTTTGACGACTGGTCTGCTGAGAAGGCCTTCCCAATCACAGAGAGTCACTAAGTATAAGTCCATCCAATATCAATTGCAGAAGCTGTTTCTATAGGGATCAAATAAAAACTCACTTCGCTAACACGAGCGTATATGCGAAGAACCGGAACGAAAAATAATCTGTACTACTTGTATACAGTCTCCGTCGGCACAAAGAGCCCGCTGGTCAACGTGGACTTGAGTGACTGCTGTCTGTTCTACAACCGATTCGTCTGGGCCAATCAAGTCGGACATCAATGCTTGGGGGTGTGTCTATACGATGGGAGGTCATAAATCACGCGTTACATTTGTGTTTTAATAGCTCTGAAAGATTAAAAACCAGTAGCGTCTGTGGTCTTGGTGTGTGCCGATCGAAATACGTTTTAGGATATTCTAGTTTTGTTGGAAAATATGACTTTTTTCTTTCTTAATGTATTTGTATAAATAAAAGCTTGTCTTCAATTTTTTTTTCATTTTTCATTATCTATGGAGTATTTTTCGAATCTTAAAATATCTAAATAAAATTAGTTATCTCCGCCACTGCTGCTCACACGATTTCGCCGCAAGACTTTTTTATGCTTCTGCAATTGATATTGGGAAAACTATACAGACTTGGATACAATCTGTGGAAACATTATCGACCGACTGTATCTTTTTTGTTGCCTTTGAGTCGGCCGACTTGGCGCACCCGAAACAACAACATCGGGCGGCATTTTATCAAAGAAATCGCCGAGCTGCTTGTTTTCGATTTTAACAAATTTTTCTATTATATCTATTTCTCATTACGATTTTTTTTATGAATCTGTGTTTTTATGACAGCCCTTTCCATTCAGAAATAAGTATAGTTTTCCCAATATCAATTGCAGAAGCATAAAAAAGTCTTGCGGCGAAATCGTGTCAGCAGCAGTGGCGGAGATGACTAATTTTATTTAGATATTTTAAGATTTCAAAAATACTTCATAAATAATAAAAAATGAAAAAAAATTGAAGACAAGCCTTTATTCATACAAATACATTAAGAAAGAAAAATAGATTCTTCCATTGTTTGATGTAGGTTATTATTATATCCTAAAACGTATTTCGATCGGCACACACCAAGACCATAGACGCTACTGGTTTTTAATCTTTCAGAGCTATTGAAACACAAATATAACGCGTGATTTATGACCTCCCGTCGTAGACACACCTGCCAGCATCAATGTCCTACTCGATTGGCCCAGACGAATCGGGTGTACAATAGACAGCAGCCACTCGAGTCCACGTTGACTATTGACCTCGAGTCCACGTTGACTATCGACTCTTTTGATCTACCGTTTGCCGACGGAAAATGTTTACGAGTAGTACAGATTATTTTTCGTTCTGTTTCTTCGCATATACGCTCGTGTTAGCTAAGTGAGTTTTCATTTGCTCCCTATAGAAACAGTTTCTGCAATTGATATTGGATGGACTATACCTACTTGAAGAAAAATAACAAACCACCAATACTAAACAAACTCAAGATGAGTATTTTGGTATATTTCATGTTATCACCATCTTTCGAATGATGATGAGAGTTTTCGATAGGCAACCCAAATTATTATTCAGGTTCCATCAGTCATTCTTATGATTTCGGGTATTTTAAAATATACAATACAAGGTTTCCTGAATTATCATCGGGTAGCGGATTCTATTTTGTACTGATATAAATAATTAAAAAAAAAAAAAAAAATTTCCATCATTACTGATACGAGAACTTTTTTTCACAATGGAAAAAGTCTGCTTTCACCGTTTTCACTGAAAAATAGTTCATACGAAGAACCATAATAATTTTTGAGGACCTATTTACTTTCTCTAATTGATCCAGAAACACTGGATCACCCTGCGTAGAAATTGAACACTGGCAACGTTCATTAAACGTACAGTATTTTTATTTCTGAAACGTTTATAGAACGTTTCAGGGATGTATTGACAAAGGTTGATTCATAGTTGAAATAGATACGTTTCTTCTTTCCAGTTCAAGAAATGTTGTTGTAACGTTTGAAATGGGTTGTATTATCGGTTGAATCATCGTTGATTCAACCGAGAACATCAAAGTTACCTAAATACTAAAATTCTACTTTCAATTTTGGTCATATCCTAGAATCAACATGAACGTTTAGAATTCGTATCTTAGAAACGTTACTTCGAAACGGAAATGAATCGTTATGCTGAAGTGGAATATGAAGGGGGGAAAAAACGTTGAAAAACCGTAAAGAGGTAGAGTTACATTGAAACCGAATTATAACGTTATATTTCAGTAATTTCCATTACAATAAGAATGTTTGCAACGTGTAACTAACCTTGAATCAACGGGAAGAGATAACGTTACCATAAAACCAGAATAAAACATATTGCCTAACGACATTTTGAAGTTTTTTCACGATGAATGATAGTGGAGTTACTTGAAAAATCCAACGTTTTTTCTACGTATCTGTGTTTATTGGGATCGGGATATAATAACAAAACTCGCCGTCATCTTGAATTCATGAATTTTGACAGAAACTTCATGATGTCCGACTCCAAAAACCCCCACATACCAATTTTTATTGTAATCGGGCTATAACCACAAAACTCGTTGCCATATTGGAGCCACCATCTTGAATTCATGAATTTTGCCAAGAACGTCATGATGTCCGACGCCAAAAACCCCCACATACCAATTCTTATTGGAATCGGCCGAAAACCACAAAACTGGTCGCCATATTGCAGACGCCATCTTTAATTCATGAATTTTGACAAAAAAAATATTTATCCCCGAAAACCCCGACATACAAATTTTGAATAGAATCGAACTATAATCACAAAACTCGTCCATTTTGTTTTTTATTCAGAAAACATTCCATTATGCATTGTCACCGGAATTATGAACACCTGCCAAATCTCACGTTAATCGGACAACTAGAAGTGGGTCAAATTTAACTTGTAACATTTGATTACAAACCCACAGACAGACATCAGGACAGGTGAAACTACTTTCATTTAGTTTCACTTGAATAATCTTCCTGCTTTATAAAACGTCGTTTTTAATTTTTTATAATGAAATATGCATCACAAACACCAGCAGCTACCAGAATGTCATTGAACGCCTCTTTCCTTTGACAGAACAACTCCAGATGTGGACAGGATACTTTTGTGTTTATTAATATCGGCCGATATAATCGGCAGACTCTCCGTAGGAAAAGAGTAGGAAAAGAAACAGTCGGCCGACAACGTTGAACCGATTGTATCCAAGTCGGTACTTAATTTCCTACCTATAACTGTTCGAAAGATTTGTTAATAGAGTATCGTCGTGTATAGAAAGTCTATTCTTTCAGTTTCTGCATCCAGAGAAAAATAGAAACGCACTAAACTCACTTCGGAACGCAAAACATTTGAAATTATTCTTATATAAACACTGTAATCTCTCGAATAGGCATAATATATGAACAAATACGCGTTCAGGGGTTCTTGGGGGTGCCGCTGGCCACGTTTTCATGTTTAGAAAACATTTATAGATTCATAGGTAAGGGAAGGCTCAGTGCTTAGTAATACCGAATAGTTCTCCGGAGCACTAAAGAGCTTGTGAGCACTTTTTGGGATTCTAAGCATTAAGCCTTTTCGTAAAATGATCGAGTAGCACTAAGTACTAAGCACTGGTTCAAAAAAATACCCTCAAGCACAATGCTTAGAGCACAAAAGTGCTTTGAGTGCTATCACGAGCACTAAGCACAGTGCTTTGGGTCAGCTCTGTATATATGTATATACAGGGTGAGTCAGAATAAGACCGACAGAATTCCGACTGAAGATTCCTTACCTCATTTCGAGGTGAAAAGTTGCCAGCATGGTATGTCCTAAAATGGATCCCCTCTGAGATACAGGGTGTCTAAAGTACGAAAAAAATTAAGATTCAATTTGTTTTCTCCAAAATTCCTCAAGGAAAAAATTTGAAACTTGGTACACTAATCAAGGTTTATCAACGTGCTGATTTGAAGTTTTAATTTTTTATTTTCGTGAACCCGTGGCGAAGTTACGATAGTGTGGTCATATGTTCCTTCATATTTTCTTGGGACAAGTGAATGGACAAATGAGCGATTGACATCAGTGCGGCTCATCGATACTCAACCGGAAAGTCAACATTCCATGTGCCTAAAAGCAGAGGTTTCTGAGATAATTGAGAAAAACTGAAGATGTGTCCTTAGTAGAGACATAATTCCCTATGTGCAATAATCGCATAATGCTAATTTCTTACGACATATTGGAATATGTGTCAACCTCCCGAACATTTTTCAATGTTGGGAGAACCATAGTACGTGTGAGTCAGAATGAGACCGATAACTCTATTTTTTCATTCATCATATTCTTTGATCGAATCGATATCGTGGATTCACTGATATGTTACCATGATTTCTTGCATATGATTGTTATGACAGATCAACTGATAAATAAACCCAACCTCAAATTCATAATACTCCACTTAGATAAGAGTAGGAACAGCCATTTTTGGGATGAACAAAATTAACATGGAATGTTTCGAAAAGGCTACCAACAAAAGTTTCCAGTGAATATTTGGGTAGGAATTATCGGAAATCGTATCGTTGGACCATATCTTCTTCCTCCCCGTTTGAAACGGCAGAACCACCGAGTGTTCATTGAACATGTTTTTTACCTGGGCTATTTGGAGACGTACATCTATTGGTTCGTCAAAGAATGTGGTATCAATATGACGGAGCACCGGCCCATTCCCATCGAATCGTTAGTCAATTTTTTGATCAAACTTTCCTTGATCGGTGGATAGGTAGACGTAGTCCCATACATTGGCCTGCACGTTCTTCGGGTTCAAGTTAACTGGACTTTTTAGTGTATGAAACACCTGTAGAATCTGTGGAAGATTCAAGGGCAAGAATTTTAGCAGCATGTACGTTAATACAGAAAAAACCAGGAACACTCCAAAGCGTGCGACAGATGATACGGAGATGTCAATTGTGTATTGAACAAAATGGTGGTCCATTGGAACATTTGCTTTAATGCCTTCATGGTTTCTAAGTGTACCCACCAAACCGTTTCTACATTTAGGTAGATATTTATATACAAAAAAAAAATCATCAAAAACCTGTTGACTGTTTGATATTTTCCTAGATAATTTAATCAGAAATGGCCTTGATTATGATACTCCAACATGAACTTCAACAAATTAAGAGTACTTATCTTCAGTTCTTCGCAAAAATTATTCCATACTTTAACTCTCATCTAAGTGGAGTATAAGGCCATCCATCGACCTGTCAAAACGAAAACAATATGGCGGCTGTTGGCACACATTGTAATTCGTCATAAGCGACCATAGTGGTAAAAGTGTTTATTTTGTGATTTTCTGTGCGAATTTGATTAGTTTATCCCCTTTTGAATTATAATTCGTGCTTCAACTGAAGGAAAATGCCCCTCATTTGCATTGTAGTTAACTGTGGGTCCCGTCACGACAGGGATAGAGTCGGGTTTCACTCGGTGTAGTTCCAGTTTTTGACCAGTTAAAATGACCTATCGATGAGCTCTATGGTTAGCTGCAATCAACCGAGAAGATCTTACGGATTCGAAAATCAAGTATCAGAGAGGCTGCAGCAGACATACCCTGTGTGCACATTCGTGATATCCTTCATTTGGTCATGGATACCTATAACTTCAGACTTTGTGATTTGATTTGTTCCTATGACTACTTGTATGATTATGCCAACTTGTATATTTCTGAACTATTGTACATTAGGAGGTCCTGTTTGAAATAAAGTTCATATATATATATATATATATATATATATATATATATATATATATATATATATATATATAGATAATTGATATATTTTCCACTTCAAAAGTAGAGAATATGTACCTACCTCCTCAAAAACATTCTTATGGGTATTGTTATTGAATTACTGGAATACAAATTTCCTCTAGAATTCTGGTGACTCAATATATAGAAATATTTAGAAATATGTCTCAATCTCAACCTTCCCTTTTTAGATATTTCAGGCAATTATCGAAAGCCTCGATCAAGTCTTGTGAAGGGTGTTGTATTTGATTACTCTCGTTTCGGACGTCCATCGTCTTAATGTATTTGAAAAGGTTTTCACGATGTTTTGAATGTGAATAATGTATTCAGACGATTGCAGATATAAACATTCAAAACATCGTGAAAACCTTTTCAAGAACATTAAGACGATGGACGTCCGAAACGAGAGTAATCAAGTTACCACATCGTCTACAACCTTCAAAGGGTATTGTAATTTATTAACAGTAAAAATTGGATATATCGTGATACTTATCGAAATTATACTATATACAATTATCAATATTGTGTCATTTTTTTATAATTGGTAATAAATTAAAAGTAATCAACTGAATCTGTAAAACAACAAATAAACAAACATTTATTTATATATATTTATTTGAAACATTTTATTTTTTGAAACAACTGAGCAAGAGGCAAGTCGTCCAATACATTTTTTGACTGGATGGCATTGGCCACACAGCTTCCAAATCTGTGCGTGACATTGCCTCTAATATAGCACCAATATGACCACCTACTTCACTGTTTCCGGCCATACAAGTACAGTGAGCAGTACAAATGCTTTCATCCTTTTCAATTATGTACCAAACATCTGAAGGTTTTCAATTTGCATTTTGTGAATACTTGACCTGAAACAAAGTTATGTTGATTAGAAAGAACTATTATGAAAGTTGAGAAGTAATATTCTTGAATATCAAATCAATGTCCTATGATAAACAAATGTGGCAATAAACAGAATAGATCAGATCAGAAGTTATAAATTGCTTCTTATGTATTATTATTCCCAATTTATAATAATTCACTTCGATGACTCAAGATTTGCAACTGTACATGTACCCATTAGAAAAAACCTGCTGCCTAGGAAAAAACATACTAGACTTACTAAAATATATGAATGATTCTGAATTTTTGTTCTCACCTTCACAACGAAACCAGATTCAGAGTATGTATGGATTCTAAACTTGTATAGGGCTTCATCTGCATTTGGGAAAGCTGGGTAAAAAGCAAATACGAAATGATATCCATATTCGTAACAGAAGGAGCACCAACGATTGAACAATTCAGTTCAGAAATATTCAGTGTGAAAAAGATCTAAATCACTGATCAATCCTCAACTTCATTTTATACCTGTAACAAGTACATTGATAAAAATGTAAACAGAAGATGGGGATGTATTTTCAAGCATACCGTTCACCAAAGCCTCTGCTTTTCAACATTAGTGTCTTCAGGTAATCACTCTCTATCTGAATATCATTAATTAACAACACAAAAGCTCCGAAAATAACCAAAAATACACTTTCACAAGCCAAAGGTACACACTGACAATGATGTTCTTATGGCGATTATCAGTTTGTGTGCCAACAACCGCCATATTGGGTCAAGTGGAATGGATTGCCTACTTATGAATTTGAGGTTGAGTTTGTTTGTCAGTTGATCTGTCAAAAGAATCATAATCAAGAAAGTATGGTAACATATTAGTGAATCCGCGACATCGATTTGATCTAATAATATGATGAATGAAAAAATGGAGTTATCGGTCTCATTCAAACTCACCCGTACTATGTTTACGATTCTCCCAACATTCAAAAAATGTTCAGGAGGTTGACACATATCCCGATATGTTGTGAGAAATTAGCATTATGCAATTATTGCACATGAGAAATAATGTCTCTACTAAGGACATATCTTTAGTTTTTCTCAATTATCTCAGAAACCTCCACTTTCATGCACATGGAATGTCATGACTCTTAGGTTGAGTATCGATGAGTCGAACTGATGTCAAACGCTCATTTGTCCATTCACTTGTCCCAAGAAAATATGAAGGATCATATTACCACATACCATCGTAAATACGTTATTGGTTTACGAAAATGAGAAATAATAACTTCAAATGAGCACGATGATAAACCTTGATTAGTGTACCGAGTTTCAAAATTTTTCCTGCAGGAATTTTGGAGAAAACAAATTAAATCTTAATTTTTTTCGTACTTTCGACACCCTGTATCTCAGAGGGGATGCATTTTAGGACATACGTTGTAAGCAACTTTTCACTTCGAAAGGAAGTGAGGAATCTGTAGTCGGAGTTTGTCGGTCTTATTCTGACTCACCCTGAATATATATAGTATATGTATATATATATATATATAAATATGTATATGTTCATATGTTTATATATATATATATATATATATATATATATATATATATATGAGTGCTAGTATTATGGTCAAGGCACAATTTCAGAAAAAAGATTATTGATCTCCTCAACTAGATTTTCTTGTTCAGGGTTCAGTCCAGATTCTTTCACTAAATGTGTTGAGTAATTAACATTTTTTTGATTCATCCCAATATGATGAGATGCAGAACAAACAAAAACTGTACGATTCATAATTCATTTTACCGAAGTTAGTGCTGCTCTTTGATGTTCAAAACACACGTTATCACAAAGTGGTGAAAACCTTTTGACAGTTTTTTTCTTTCATATTGACAAATGGTTCTCATGACGAATGCAAAGACATTTGTTGTTGATTTCATAGCTTACCTTGGATATTGTTTTCAACTTCTGTTTCTGCAGAACAAAAATATACCAAATAAATAAATAATTGAAAAAAGCACTAATGCGCCTATCAATTTTACACCACTAAAAGTAAGGGAATTTTGAAAAAAAAACAAACAATAAATATATTTCGATATAAATTCCATTCTTGAACATTGTTGATATTCTCAAATACTAATACTTCTTTCAAATTTGATGTCATTTCTATGAGACGTTTTCCGCGCATTATATTACTAGAATACTAGACTAGTCCAAACAGTTCATAATTTCAATATTTTTTCTCAAACTGTTTCCTTCTTTGTAGTAATCACAAACTATGTAATTTAACTATAATATTAATTCTTTCAGACCTCTATTTACACATTGTTCAACTAGTATTCGAGAATAAATACTAACATTTTCATTAAAAATTGAAAATATCTCATTTTTCAAGACATCTGACTACAAAAACCTATAGAATAGGTGTATGTTGGTCGCATATTCATCAGAGAGCATTTCCCTGGCTAATGCCTCGACGGACGTTGAATTACATCCGATAGATAAACGCGCCAAGTCCTACAAGGTACTTTGCATATGTTGGTAATGGTAACATTTCTCCTTTTCAAGTAATAATCATAAACTATACAATATAAGTAGCATTTTATTCCTTTCAGATATTTTTCACTACTTATTTCACTAGAATGCGAGGATAATGAACAGAAGGGAGTAAATACCTGAAAATATATCAATATTATAAATTATTTTTTGAATTTCCTGAAATCAATGGAAACATTCAATTCAAATCATTTATGTACGTTTTGGCCCATCAAAACATTATTATAGTGGGAATAATCTACACAAAAAATTACCGCAGGAATAATTTGGGGTATTTTGTTTTTATTGTCTGACAAGGTATATTTTTAATTTGACGTCTGTCACCAATTCGCATGAAAAGTGAGAAATGAATAAAAACCGGTTTAGTAATACGCGTTATTGTATCATTGTGCGAGGAAATGTGTTTATGATCGTAACATAAAAAAATAATCTATAGAATACCACACGAGAGTTCGATAAAGTAGAAAATAATTCTCCAGATTTCTTTCTCCAACTTGTTGCCATTTTGCAATAGCCACTCGAGCCCGTTGGGCTCTCGTGTCTATTGCCTGCCAAATTTTTTTCGAAAATATGTCGAATTATCTTCACTTTATTCTCACTCTCTTGTAGTATTACAACTGATAACAAAACAAAAAAGGCGAACAATATTTTCAAGATATAAGTTTTAAACAAACCCATAAAGAATTGATTGAACTCTTACGACAATTAATTATTGTTGGTTATATTGAATACACATATGTTAAAAACAATATTATTGGGATTTATTGTTGATTTTTTGCAATGTAATTTCTCTAAATGAAATTGCGAGGCTGTGATTTTCGCTGATGTTCAACGAATACCCATCCTTCATGACATAAATTATACTTTGATGGTGATCAACATCCATCTGATAGTATGGCTTCATGGACTGATAATTTTTCGACTAAAGACTTGGGAATTTTTTTTAATATTCTGGGGAGATTATACGAGAAAAGTGTTTTTTCAAGTTCACCCTACTCGTAATCGATTGAATTTCGCTTTGGGGAAAACGTATAATTTTTCTCGAAGAAGAATTTCTGCTAGCATTATACCGTACGAATTCCATCTGAAATAATATCATAGATTGGAAAACGATTTTGTTGTCTGTTGTTTTGTGTTTCATTTATTGTAAGCCATATGAAATGTCATTCAGAATGGCTAGTTATGAGTATTATAAAAATATTTTTCCAGAATTTAGTTATCGCAAGAAATGGGCCAGGCAGCTCACACTTGTTAGTTTCGGGTTCAAAGTTGAATTGTGATTTTTTTCAAAATAGTTATTTGTAGATAATGTTGAGTACCTTTTTCGCAGTGACACTATTTCGAACAACTATCTCGAATTTTTTCCATTGCAGGCTGCTGATACATCAGGAATAGCATTCGCCTTGTCATTAGTGTTATTGGGAATGTCTCCAGATATCCAGGTATACTTTTCTATTGTGTTTTCTCTCAAAATCCTCAAAAAAGTGCTTCGTTGAGAACCGAAAAACATCATATACATAATGATGTAACATTTGCAATCTATATTCCTGGTTATATCTCCAAATCACAATCACTTATATTTTCAGGAAAAAGTATACCAAGAAGCAATAGACGTCATTGGTTATGATGGTGTTGTGAATTCTGATAATTTATTAAGTCTGACTTATACTGAAATGGTTTTGATGGAAACTTTAAGGTTATTTCCACCTGCTCCAATCATTTCAAGAACTACTAAAGCAGAAATCGATCTGGGTGAGAAAAGTTAATTAATGGCTGGAATATGTTTTTTATGTTCTTTTATTCTTTTTTAACGTATCGAGAAATTGGAAAACATAGATTATTAGGATAAAACCGTAATTTTTCAATCCAAAAGCAATTTAATATTTCTGATATTTTTTTAATCACTCTATTCTGTTTTTCCAGAAACGGTTATGGTTTTTGTGGTAATCCTCAAGGTACGGTGCTCGGACCCTTTTGTTCATAATATACTTTAGAAAACTTATAACCCTCAATGCAGTGGAATAAATAATTAGACATATTGAATGAATGTGGTTTTTTGTGGAGAAACAACGTTTCTTGACATGTTTTTTGGGTGACCTTCCACAGTCTGAAAATGAAAATATAATCAGGAAAATATATACAAGTGTAGAAAGGGAGAACTAATTAGTTCACCCCGATAAGTTATTGCATTCACCAAATTATATTTCCTATTAAAAAATGATTCAATTAGTCAATAACTTGTCGTTTTCTGAATTTGCCTATCAAAAATGTTTTGAAAAATTCAAAAGATACATCTCTATATAGTTTGCCCTTTCTACACTTGTATAGATTTTCCTGATTATATTTTCATTTTCAGACTGTGGAAGGCTACCCAAAAATAATGTCAAGTACTTAGACATATTCTGCAGATATACCAACTGAATCTATGAGTGACACGGAGCACATGATTAACGGTGTGAAAAAGATATTCGGATTCAAATAATTTTCAAACATCCTAGAATTCGTTTATACGAAAACTTCATTCAATATGGTTCTCCGAACGTTCACTTGGAAAATATATTTATATTACAAAAATGGTTATGATTATTTAATAATTCAGGATAATTTGAGATGAAATCCCACACAATCCGAAATAACTTTTACATGAAATTAAATAAGAAGATTTTTAATATTGCAGGTGGTACTATTTTACCCCCGAATACTGAAATACTACTGGGAATCATGAGTATGCAAAGATGCGAGAAAGTCTGGAAAGATCCTCTTGAATTCAATCCTGAGAGATTCAGCCCAGAAAATGCAGCACAAAGACAACCCTTTGACCATATTCCATTTTCTGGTGGTCCAAGGAATTGTATAGGTGAGAACTCTTCAATGATGTTTCAAGCAAAAGTAACGATAGGTATTCATAACTGACTCGAAAACTATATTTTTCAAATATGTTCATAAAATCAATTCCATTGTTGTCGTTTTGAATATATATATATATATATATATATATATATATATATATCAATTCCGAAGAAGCCACCATCCGCCTATAGCTGTATCATGGTTTCGTAATCATCAGGACGGCTTGTGGTCTTCTTCGAATTTGAACCACACCCTTCAGAAAAATAGTGCCTTCCAGAAAGGGACGAAGATGTGACATACACAAATTATAAATATGACATCTATAATTTGCGGAATGAAACTCAAACCTCTCATTCTTTTGTTATTTGTTTGCGTTACTCTGAACGCACAAGAAGCTTGGCTTTTGGTGTTGGGGATTGTCCTATACTGACATCTGTTGGTGACCTATCAATGTTGCACGAAATGTCCTGCCTTTGAACTCCACAGCATTAGGTTTGAGTTTCCCTCCGCAAATTATAGGTGTAATTTCTATAATTTGTGCATTTCATATGTTGCGAGTTGAGTTTATCGGGTTTCTGTTTCTGCTCCTCAACTTATAATTATATATATATATATATATATATATAATTATAAGTTGAGGAGCACAACACGAAAACATCAGTAGAGTTAGGAATAATCGAATTTCTACACAACACTTGAAGATGCCAAATGTGAATTTGTCAAAACGTCAGACCTTTTGAGAACCAAGAACCCAGAACGCGGACAGAAACCCGATAAACTCAACTCGCAACATATGAAATGCACAAATTATAGAAATGTATATGTATATATATATATATATATATATATATATATATATATATATATATATATATATATATATATATATATATATATATATATATATATATATATATATATATATATATATATATATATATACATATACATATACATATACATATACATATACATATACATATACATATACATATACATATACATATACATATACATATACATATACATATACATATACATATACATATACATATACATATACATATACATATACATATACATATACATATACATATACATATACATATACATATACATATACATATACATATACATATACATATACATATACATATACATATACATATACATATACATATACATATACATATACATATACATATACATATACATATACATATACATATACATATACATATACATATACATATACATATACATATACATATACATATACATATACATATACATATACATATACATATACATATACATATACATATACATATACATATACATATACATATACATATACATATACATATACATATACATATAGTATATAGGGGGATTCTTTTGTAGTCTTC
>JAFIRS010006907.1:0-30509 GCA_018342105.1 Gonioctena quinquepunctata | reverse complement strand
AACACATGCACAAAAATCGGTGAGTATTTTCATCTTTTTGTGAACCCAAAGGCTATAACATGATATTTGTATTAGAAATTTTTTTCATTGTCAAATCAATCTGCAATAATAATTTTTTACAAATCTTTCTAGCCATTGCAATAGGGAAACAGATTGAAGAGACTTTGCAGAGTTTTCTAGGGGGGACCAAGGAGAAAGCCACAGAAAAAAAGATAATGCAATGCCTTCAATAAATGCAATACCTAATATGTGTACAATTTTCAACTGATTCACCAAGTCTTTTTGTTGGTCATTTGTCATCTGAATTCATATATAATTTTGTTTGTCGTTTTATCATTTTACACAAATATGACATAATTGATTTCTGAATTAAACCCGTTTTTTTTTGTGTTGAGAATCTTATTTGGATTTCATTTTTTCCATATTTTCCATTGAATTTTCCAAATTAAATGAATGAAAGAAAAGGACATTCGAGGGACGTCCGGGGGATGTACCATATATTTCAGGGATGTCCCTGAGACATCCTAGGTATCTCTTTGATGTCCATTGTCGGGATTTGGTACACCCCTTGATGTCCTTTTCGGTGGAAAGTAGATGTCCCTGGGACGTCCCTGGTATGTACCATGTCCTGACAAGGAAAATCCCAGGGACGTCCCAGTAGCAAATGAACGACGCCCCTGGGATGTACTTGTGTTGTTAGGATTGTATTATAAATAAATTTTCAAAATCTTAAGAGATTTTCCCATTTTTTTTTCTCTTGGCTGTTGAACCGAACACAGGGGTTGATTAAGGAAATATTCCCCTAATAATATATTTCAATTCTTCTATTGAATTTATGTTCCTAGTTTTTTTTTTTTAAAATTTTTTATGAATGTTATTGGGTGTAAGTTTTATATTGCCATTAAATTTGTTATTTATCTGTACCCCTTTTGGCATGTATTTATTATCCTATTTTCTATATTGCTATCTAATTTCCTTCGCTCCAATACTTTTATTATCTCTTCTGGATTTTCTTGATTCTGATTATCGTTTTCAATCAAATTATTTCTTTTTCCCTTTATATTGCATATTTCATTTTCACTGTGACTAATTTTTTATTGTATCTATTTGTTGTGTATCAACCTTTTATTGAGGATATTTATGTTATTCATAAATTTTTCATTACTTTTGTCAATATCTATTCCCATATCTTTTATTTGTTTGTCATTTTGTTCTATAGAATTGTTAATAATAGCTATTTAGTGGGTAACAGTTCCATGAAATTCTGTATTATTTTGTTCTAATCTTGTTCTAATTGTTCATGCATTTCTAAGAGTTCCTTTTATTTTCTATAATTTAAATTTGTACTCTACTTTTCCATTTTTCGAAGTTTTTTTCACACCTTCTATATTTCCTTTCATTACATCATCCATCCTTTTCTTTCCATTCTTCCCATACTTTCCTCATTCCATCATTCATTCTTTCCATTTTCTTCCATTCTTGCTGTGTTTTTAGTTTCATCTTTCATGCTCTCTTTCATATCATCTTTCATATTCGCCCTATTTTCATTCATTCCTGCCATGTTTTCCTTCGTTCATCTTCCATACTTTCCATATTTTTTTTTTAGATTTTCTTCCAATCTTACTGAATTTTCATTAGTTCTTCCTTCCATTCTTGCCAAATTTCTTTTCATGCTTTGTGCCCATCCTCTCACATTATACTCTCCTTGTTCCCTCTCCTCCTTCTGCACCTTCTTCCAAACCAACTTTTTACCATCTCCCAAATCCATTTTCCTTTCACACAGATGATACCAAAAAAGGAAAATACAGTCGAAAGATTTAAGACTAAGAAAAGTTATAAAATGAGTAGGCCAAGGAGAAAATACATAAATAATTAATAATCCTTGATTAAAACTTAACTGATTACGTGTTTTGATTTTTGATGCCATAGTTATACATGATGATTTTATTGATATGTAAAATCACTTTTTTATTTTTTTTGTTACATGTTGAATCATTACATCATCTTCTGAATTTTTTCAATGGATATTCGTTAGATAAGTTTAGGTTTTAGTACTAAATTTATTTTATACATTTTAATTATTTTTTTTTAATCACCTCACCACGTACAATTGTCCCGATAGTTTCTGAGGTTTATATGTGTTTATTGGTTCCAAATTTTAACTTGTAACTGTACCATATTATGTCAATAAACATACATACATTTCATACATCGACGGGTTTTCCCGACAATACCCGAGCCTACTGATTTTCGTGCACGACACCATCATCGAGCTCCCTCCCAGTGAAATTATCGAAAACTGAACTGAATTCGCCAAGCCAAAACCACGTCGATATGAGAGTAGCGTTCATTGACATTCAAGCATTGTCGTTGATGACGCCTTCCAGCCAAAGGAGATTGCCATCCGGACCGGAGATCAATGAACAATTTTTTTACTTTTACCAAACCAAAGCTTTTCTTCGCTGAGTAAAGAAGACAGACAGAATACCATCTATCTGTAGAAGAATGTTCATGGCTGGATATTCTTCAGGTTTTATTGAATATCATCTACTGGACTTGATTCTCAAACAGAACCTCTATGACGTCACTATGATTCATATACGTGGGAAATATTTTTGATGTGAAACCAAAAATTGAATATTGCTGGAAATAATTAAATTTTAAGATTTGGCACACATGGGTTTTGATTTGACAACACAGCATCCTGTATGCATCACCAACAGAAGGAGCTTCTTGTAGTCTTCACAATGTTGATATTTTGTATAAATGGATATATGATAAATTACCTGAATAAAATGTATGAAAAAATTGCCTTTCATTAGAGTTATAGTACCTGTTTCATAAGTCGAAATAGCTCAGTTGGAAGAGCGATAGACTGAAGATCTGGCGGTCCCTGGTTCGAACCCAGGTTTCGACATTTCCATTTTTTGTTGATTCTTGCTGATTTATAGCATACTTATATTCGTTCTCCAGTAGAAGTTGTCTTGTACTCGCCCCTTATATATCTCACCCCCTAACGAAGTTAGCCCAGTGCCCTTTGTTACCCCGAAAATACGTAATTGGGGTTTTTTGGCATCCATACGAATTCCATCACACCGAAATTTCCCCTTATCGCATCACAATCAGTAGTCACTTCCGGTTTATGAGATTTTGGTGGATTTAGTAATCGGTCCCGTTGACTTTTGAACATCCTGTATGCAAAATATATATCCATGTTTCTTCTTTCAAGATGATGACATCAGCCTATGAGACCCTGGATGTTTGTTTTCTCGACTCTGTAATGTTCAACATCCCGTCGGGGTATTCATTGAGATTTTGAAGATATTATCCGATTGGTCAGAAATAGCTCAGTTAAAAAGCGTTATACTCATAATTTGATGTCCCTGGTTCGAAACCAGGTTCCGACATCACGATTTTCTGTTGAACTTCGCATGATATACATGCATACTTTCCATATTCACGTTCTCCAGTGAAAGTTGTCTCTGTAGATACCGCACTCTTCTGTATCTCACCCCATAACAAGTAGGGTCCTAGGGCCCTTTTGTTACAGAAAATACGTAATTATGTTTCTTGGCATCCAGATGAATCCATTGACACAGAAACTTTCCTTATCACTTTCCTAAACTAAGAACAAATGACATTTTCCATATGGCCCTTCCATTATATTTTCACATATTTTTTATGAATTGTAATCAATTATTTACTTTTGCAACGAGTCGTTTGATGCATGAATGAAAAAACATATGTTCACTTCTAAAATATAGACTTCTGCGTGTGTATTCAGCCACAGAGGAAAAAACGGAAGCAAACTGAAGTTTGAACCTTGAATTCTTCTACCAGTTAGGTACCAATAAAATGGTCGATGTTTGTATATTCTCCTGTTGATTTTTTCAATTATATGCCTACACATTTGATAATTATATTTTGCATTTGAATTATTCAAAATTAAAATTTTTGCAATTTTTTTTATTCATCAAATTTAAATTTATTTCTCAGTCATCAATTATTCTTTATACTAAATTGTTTATTTCACTCGTTCAGAAGATATTGTTACGAATCCACTATACCACTGTCCGTTGTTTACATGTGGTCAATTTGACGAGTGTCGGCTGATTGACGTCAACGGACTTTCCAACCGAACCATCGCAAATTCCAAAGAGTTCCAGATAATTCAGGAAACGACAGTCTAGTAGATTCTCAACTTGTCTGTTGACTATATAAACAGCCGCGCATCGTATGGATTCGTTCATTCGAGTATAGACATTTAAAAAGAAATATTGCGAAATATGGAGGGTGATATGTGAATAATTTATTCGATTGTCAGAGTACAGTGTTGTTGTGATAGTGAAGTGTAAGTAAACGGATAATAATTGATTCCGTGTTTTGAATAGAACGACCCATGGTTTCGTTACAGTAGGTGCTCAGAAGTGAGGATATCATTGGCTGATTTGAGGATTATTCATGGTGAATACGATGATATGGAGGCCATAATGGAAATGATCAACCAGCAGTTCGCTGAAAAAACAACGAATCGAGGAGGATCGACGGTGGATTGGGAAACAAGAGGAAGAGGAACGTCGACAGAATAGGAAGGAACGATGAGACATAAAGAAACAAGAGGAAAAGGAACGTTGACAAAAAGAAGACGAACGTCGACAAAAAGAAGAAGAACGACGATAGAAGGGGAAACGACGGCGGATAGAAAAATTAGAGGCAGAGGAACGTCGACAGAAGGAGTAGGAACTAGGGGAATAACTAGGGGAAGAGGAACTTCTGCAAAAACAAGAGGAATGACGGTGGATAGGAAAACAAGAGGGAGATGAACGTCGACAGAAAGGAAAACAATGGAAAAAATAATATAAAAGAAAAAACAAGGAGAAAATGAACGGATGGTTAATAACTTCTGAAAATTTTCGTAAAAACAACAGGTAGAAATTTTCGAGCAGATTGTCCAAAAAACCAGGGGATAAATCGCAGAACTGAGAGAAGTGGTTGAGACAGTCAAAGAAAAAGCCAAGGAAGGAAAGTGGGCGGTACGAGAAATGAATGAGAGAACAATGCAGCACTTGGAAGAAAGTGCTCCACTGAAGATCTAAGACCATCGTGACAGGATTGCCATATCGCAAAATTCAGTAAAACTATTTATGGACAACCACCATGGTCCCTATATGGTGGAGGGTTCTAGGCTGCGGCAATAGCAAATGGATGGAACGACGAAAAATGGTTATTTCACTCATAGGACCTTGAGAGAACCTTTTGAGAATGTTACAGACCATCCTCGAACAACAGCGCAAGTATGGAGACCATTGCTGCTCTAGAATCAAGGTACGGCAACCAACATCGAGAAAAGCTGTACCGAGCATAGTTGAGAACGCGAGGGCAGCAATCAGGTGGAAGTCACAGAAGTTCGATCCAGGCCACGGAGGATCTCAAAGTTGGCGGTGCAGGTATTCACGACGGATTGAGGATATTGAATACAAAGGACCATGAAATCAACACACTTCAAGGAATGTAGTGAAGTCTTGGTTTCGTCCTTGAAGAAAGCAGCTTTCAACACTTCAAGGTCAAAACTACCGTCCATAGAAAATGTGGTATTTGCTTATTGGCGAAACTGAGATCTGAGGGTTTAGAGTTTTCTGCCTCTGAAACCATCGTGACAGGATTGCCATATCGACAATTCGGTAAAACCATCGACTTTTCATGGACAGTCACCATGGTCCCTATAGTGGGAGTTTCAGATTGCGACAACAGCAAATGGATAAACGACGAAAACAAGACTATTTCACCTCACAGTGGCCTTGAGATGACCTTCTTCAGGATGTTCCAGGCCATCCCCGAAGACCAGCAGCACAAGTATGGAGACCTGATTACTGCTCTGGAATTAAGGATCGGCGACCAATATCAAGAATAGCTTTATCGAGCACAGTTGACGACGCGAGGGTAGTAATCGGGTGAAAATCTGCTGGAGTTTGGAGCAGACGTACAAAGGCTGATCCAGGCCCCGGGAGGATTTAACAGAACAGTTGGCGGTGCAGGATTCACTGACGGATCAGGAGATATTGAAATACAAGGGACCCTGAGATAAACACACTTCAAGGAATGTGAAGCCTGGGTTTCCCTTTCCCTTTTGGAGGTAGAAGCAGCTTTCATTACCAAAGGGCCCAAAAACTGCCGTCCATAAAAAATGTGACTTCTGCTTCTATTGGTGAACTGAGATATGAGGGTTTGAAGTTTTCCCACCATTTCTCCTGTTTTGATTCATTTTGGTTGACTTGAAGTGTGGAAGTGGTATCCCCTCGGCGAAGTGAATAGGCGGTATGTGATATTTTCTCATTTGAAAACTATATAAGCCTGTAGAAATGATCATGATGTTTTGTATGACCAGCAATATATAAAAATTCCACTGGATGACTGGAAATTAAAAAAAAACAATCATTGATCATTTTTTTCCCTCCAAAGTGAATAAGTTGTAATAGTAGGAGATTTGCCGGTTCTGGGTCTCCCCACCACTATGACGTCACGTGTGACCTTGAATGGTTGCAGGTGTGCAATGTGGTGTTTGTTTGACCTTGAGATTTGACTTTGAGATTTGTCATTGAGTTTTGACATTGGGTTTGACTGCCTTTGGGATTCGACTTCTGTTTTGCCCTTGTGTTTGTCCTTGAGATTCATAACATTAAGTTTTGACTTTGAGATTTGACCTTGAGTTTTGATGTTGGGATTGTTTCGGCAACCCTCAAGATTTGATTTTTGTTTTTTGTTTGACCTTGACTAAAGCTGTGTTGTAGGCATACATATTCTGTGTAGTCATGACCTTCATGAATCCTTGCACTCTCCAAGCGAGGGAATTCATCCTGTAAGAGAGCTGAGGGTGAACTGCGAGTATTGATGAGTACGCTGAATGTCAAGAGAATCCCCACAATACAGATTGCACATCGCATCGGACTTGTTGTAGGGTGGGATATTCCATTGAAATATTCCAGGAGAAGAGTATTTCGAATCAGTGTCTCCTCCAGTGAGCTATTGAAAACAAGTTGCTGAAATGTATTCGTGTGATTGTGGTAAAGATTTCACTCGTACTCGTACGTCGGCATCAACGGGAAACTTACCAGGGAGGTCCTTCAGTGAATCGAGTTAAATTGAACAATGGCGATGACTCACCACCTGCACCACTCTATACATGTAATTGTTGTAATGTGATAATCCCATATTGTCAAGTCAACTCTCACAATAGAACACTCGCACATAGGGACGAATTCATGTGTTCACTTGGGTGGTGGTGTACACCTCATTAAAAATGCATTCAAATGTCGCATTTAGCTACAGAGTATCTAGTGAGAATATGTATACTGAGTACACCTTTTTTCAATGATATCGCTACAAAGTACTCGAGCTATTGAAAAAATATCAAACTGCACAACCATCAAGGTCAACATGGAGGTGTTTGGAAGTTATATCATTCAAACCCAGGAATTGACAGACATAAAATCGTTCAATTCTCCCAATCGTATAGCAAATCGATCAACTGATTTGAATGGATTATTCGATGCGTTTCATGACATTATAATTGCCCAAAGTACAGAGTTTGAGGAGCGTGATTCAGGTTTGTAGTTATAATTGTTGCAAATGATGAAAGGTTTAATGAAAGTAATTTTTCAGGATGGAGTTGGTGAGAAAATTATGTTTTGAGGTGAACATAAACAAATACAGTCCACTTGGCGGATCATCATACATGAAACTTCCCGAATTCATTGAGAGAAGAAAAGGTGCTTAACATAAAAAATGAAGACCAATGCTGCTTTGCATGGCCGTGACATCTGAATTATTTCCCACAAACAATAAAGTGTCGGAGGTGTCATCCCTATCCGCATTATGAGACTGTCTTGAATGTAACAGGTATGGATTTTCCAGTAAAATTACGGATATAAAAATGTTTGAGCATTTGAATGATATTTCAGTCAATGTTTATGGTTTGGAATCTAAGATTGAGAATAAGAGAGTCAAATATGAGGTGATTGGGCCCCTTGCGATACTCTCAGAGAAAACTCAGAAGAGATGTCAATTTATTGCTTATCACAGATGAGGTGGGAAATAGTCATTATTGTTGGATAAAAGATCTTTCAAGATTGGTGTCAAGTCAAATTTCAGCTCATGAACACAAAAAATATTTCTGTGATGGATGTTTATTGTACTTTTCGAATGAGCGATTACTGTTGCGTCACCAGATGCACGATTGTAATCATGTATGTACAACAGTACCGCAAACTGATTTCAGAATAAATAAATTTGGGAAAATGGTTGCCGGTAATACACTAATGTTTGAAAATTTCGAAAGACAAATGAATGTACTTTTTTTAGTATATGCAGATTTTGAATCGATTCTGAAGCCTATACAAACCACCGAACTGAATCCCGAACTCGCGTACACGAATAGAACCTTCCAACACGAAGCTTACTCATTTGCTTATCTGATAAAATGTTCCTTTGATGATAAATTAACAAAATTTGTTTCATATAGAGGTGCTGATGTTTTGTGGACAACATCAATAAATTGGATCATCCTAATTTACCGACAAAAAATCAGTTTTATGACAATTTGAATGAGGAACATGTATCAGAGAAAGATTATATGAGAGCCGAACGTGTTTGGAAACTATTTGAATGTAAGAGTTTTGGAGAATATTCAGATTTATATTTAAAATCTGATGTCCTACTACTGTGTGATATTTTCGAGAATTTTAGACGGATTTGTTTAGATACATATAAGTTGGATCCAGCTCAATATTATACTGCACCTGAATTATCTTGGGATGCAATGTTCAAATATACAAATATTGAACTTGAACTGCTAACTGACATTGATATGAATTTTTTTTTAAAAAAAAGGCATCCGTGGAGGTATTAGTCAATGTAGCGATAGGAAGCATATAGCAAATAATAAGTTTCTGCCTGATTTCGATCCCAATGAGCAATCATCATTCATTTCATATTTGGATGCTACAAATTTATATGGACATAGTATGTCACAACCATTACCTACATCTGATTTCACTTGGCTAACTCGAGAAAAAATCACAAATTTAGACATTATGACTGTGGCAGACAATGATCCATATGGATATGTCCTTGGAGTTGACATACATTATCCTCAAGAATTGCACTGATAAACATTCAGACCTTCCCTTTGGTAGAAAGTATAGTGCCACCAAATTCCAAAAGCAAGATTCCAAAATTTATTCCAAATTTGAATGATAAGCGAAAGTATGTGGTTCATTATGAAAACTTGAAACAGGCCGTCAATAATGGTTTGATTGTTATGCATACTCATAGAATCCTAAGATTCAAGCAGTCATGTTGGATGAAGCCTTACATCGATCTCAACACTCAAATGCGTAATAGATCTAATAATAAGTCTGAGAAAGATTTCTATAAGTTGATGAACAATGCAGTTTATCGCAAAACGATGGAAAACGTTGACAATAGGATCGATGTGAGGCTTGTTACACATTGGCAGAATGCTCACAGAAGTATGGGAGCAGAGGCTCTGATTGCACGACCAAACTTCAAAAGTTGCACAATTTTTAATGAAAATTTCGTTGCAATTCAAATGGATAAAGTGAAAGTGTATTTTGACAAACCACTGTATTTGAGATTCTGTATTTTGGAATTATCCAAGACTGTAATGTACGATTTTTACTATGGATGTATAAAGAAAGAATTTGGCCAGAATGCTTTTCTGCTCTACACTGACACAGATTCTCTAATTTTAAAAGTAAATACCGACAATTTTTATGAGTTCATCAGCACCAATATAAATAGATTTGACACATCTAATTACATTGAACATAATAAATTCGGCATACCTGTAACAAATTCAGTCTTGGGTAATTTCAAAGATGAGTTTCCCAATGATCCAATAATTCGTTTTTATGGTACAGGTGCTAAAGCATACTATGTACAATCTCTTGCAACAGAAGTAAAGAGAGCCAAAGGGGTGAAGGGATCTGTGATAAAGAATCAATTGACATTGGAGGATTACAAGAAAATAGTTGAGAATGGTGGTGAAATTTTTAGGAAGAAGAATTCTTTCAGAAGCATCTCACATGATTTGTATACGGAATTGAAAAATAAAGTAGCACTATCATATGATGATGATAAAAGATTCATAATTCCCAATACAACACAAACCCTCCCTTGGGGTCACAATGACATTTAGTTCTATCAATGCGATTCCAATGAAACTATTTGTATATGTAATAACATAGTTAAATCTTTCTCTCAAGAATATGGCATGAATTCCGAAAGTAGATTGGATTATTTAATCGCATTATTGAGTGCAGAAATAACTGAATAATATCAATCGCAATACTCAAATTAACTGGAAAATGCATAGTTGAGTTGTTAATATAATTAATATATATATATATATATATATATATATAAAAAAAGATTAGGCATACTATTGTGTTTTATTTTAATAGAAGTAGTGAATCCTCAAAATGATTCAATCTTCAATCTGCGTCCGCGAATCAAAAGTTTATGCAATCAAAAGTTTATGCAATTATCGCTTCGCGGATGCAAAAAAAAATTAACCCGCGAATTAAATTAATTCGTTGCCGCAGATTAAATTAGTCCGTTGGATCGAATCGCGGTTCGGGTTGAAACTCAAACCGCGGATCGCGGCCGTGAATCAAAAGTATGGACATTGACCACTTCACGATAAGATGTCAGCTTCGCGAATACACCGCTTCGCGGTAGAAAAGTCCGCTTCGCGGTAGAAAGTCCGCTTAACAGTAAGAAATCCGCTTCGCGGATACACCGCTTCGCGGTGAAACGCCCGCTTCGCGGTAAGAAATCCGCTTCGCGGACACACCGCTTCGCGGTGAAACGCCCGCTTCGCTGTCGCAAAGAAATTTCCGAACCGCGAATTAAATTAATTCGTGGCCGCGGATTGAATTAGTTCGCGGATCGATTCGCGGATCGAGATGAAATTTAATTCAGAGATCGCGATCGCGGATTAAATTTTTCTTCGATTCGCGGATTGATCCGCGCATTAATTTAGTTCGCGGTTCGAAATTTTTTTTGACGTTGACGTTGACCGCTAGATTGAGGGGACGTAGATTCATTTCTATATATCTGAGATGACTTATATATCTTTAGATCTTTGTCACAATGATCAGTCTGAATTTATTCATGTTAGTGGAAAGATGAGCAATGTTATAGACAAATTTGGTCGCAAGAGGAAATGTAGTCATACTTCAATCATACATAGGCCTACTGGTGTTGGTTTAAAGCTCACACAAGATGGATACTATGATATGCAAGGCAAACGATTGAAGAACGTTGATGATCCAATTGATGCGACCGATTGTGTAACCCGCACATATCTCGACAATCAAATAACAGGCACGAAGGAAGTGACTCTTGCTGCTGTACAAGCATCCGTTAAATCGGCAGTGGACAATATAGCTCGTGGAGCATTGTTAGCATTCAATGAAAAAATTATCGAGGCCAGGATTACAATCAGTAGAAAATATGACATTGTATTAAAAAGGATTGAAGATTTGGAGAAGAAATTGCCAAATCGAAAGCCACCTGATCAACCATTACTGACCGTTCCCAACGGCTGGACACCAACCCAACATGTAGTTGAAGATCCTCAGTATATGTAAAAATATATGATGTAGTTAATAAAATCTGTTTTCTTGTGTGTTATTTGAGAGAAATAAAATTGAAAAAGATGTTTAATTGTGTGTTTTATTTAGAATTTCATGGAATACACTCAAACTTTGAGTGACAACTTTCAGACCATTGATCGATATTTCGTCAGACCAGATAGGAAAATGCTATAGAAAATAAATTACAAGTCAACTATCTAACCATCTGAATACCAACAATATTTGTAGCTAATGATCTGTAAGAAAAAATATTAGTGATATTAGTTTATTTTTCCAAATGTGATAATAAAAAGACTTCATGAAGCAGAAGATGGCGCCCCACTCACGCACCATCCCGTGTGACCAACCAATAATTCAAATGTACACTTCAATCTGCTTTATGAAGTCTAGGAAAATCAACACTATTCAAAATTATCAACTCAACATTATTAGACATTATTTAGGATATTTATCACAATGCTCCTTATATAAACCCGCATGAAATTTAAAAATTAATAAATTTTCCTGATATTCAGACTCACGATTGGCATTCAATTCTTTCAATTCTTCCATTCGCTTTTTCAATTTGGAAGCCTGTCGGAGGAGTTCATCATGTTGAAATTCTACCTGCCTCAATTCGTCATAAGATGGACGGGAACGTTCGACCTCCCGTCCAACCTTATCCATCATCTCCTTCAACTGTCGTCTATTGTACAATACAATATCTGCCATTGAAGACGATGATGGATTCGACTTTCCAACTATTTTCTCACCTCCGACCTTGGACGATGTTGGTATAAGTTTGGATGAAGCAGCAGATGGTCTACGATAATTACCATCGATCGGCTTAGCCGCCACCGGTGCTAGGGATTCCACCACGATGGCTGTGCCGGGTACTACATTTTGCTGCCACCTGTTACTGGTGGCCCGTGCAGTTGTCATGGCGTATGGGCTGTATTTCCTTACACCATCCTTAAACTTCTGCAGTCCCGAACACTTGGCAAATCCTCTCTTGGAATGTTTTGCCTTTATTGGAGCCTGCAATGGTAGGACTTCATTCGAAAACTCGTATCTTGTTTAGAATTATAAAAATGTGTTTCAAACGTGCCGTTGATGAAGTCATCAACATGATGGAAGAATTGAATATTCAGGAGGAAGCAGGCTTCATGAAAGAAGAAGAAGAAGAAGAAGCAGAAGCTGCAGGTTAAGCAGATGCAGCAGAGGCAGAACCAGCAGCAGCAGTGGAGGCCGTCAACGATGAGGGAGCATTGGATGACGAAGACGAAGACGATCATTTGGTTGCCGATGATGAGGGGCTAGGTGAAGACGTCTTCGACGACTTGGATGAGGAGTTGTCCAGAGGCAGAGAACTAAATACCGCGTCAGTAGCCAACCAGGATGACATCCTCTACTGTGTCAATTACAGTTTAACTGAGGTGATGACAAGAAATGGAGTGCGGAATTTATGTTTTCTATGTTTCACGACTTACAGCGGCATGATCAATTTCAACCAACGGTGTTGGGCATTTGATATGCACTTGAGAAGGAAGTTGGGTGATATCGATTAAAAATGTTGTGCCCGCTGTAAAGATCCATTGTTTCAAGTGAAATTGGCAGATATATGTTGCTATTGCAATAGCTAGTTTCATTTGAAATGATGGATCATGAATGATAGTTGTATATATTGTATATTTTTTTAAATATAAATTTATTTTGATGTTGACTTTTTTTTGAATAAATTACCTTTTCTAATCCTACTTCCAAACAATAAACATTTCTGCATATGGTGAAATTGGTCTTAATACAAAAAAAATTCTGAGCTCGAATTAATTTTCTCTTCTGAAAAGCAAATAGATCAATGTTGAAATAAAAATAAAATCTAGTGAAATCTCATTTAGTCTACACATAAAATATTCTCAACTAAATAGTGAGACTTGACTTTTCTGAAACTCGAAATGATCGATCACATTCCTACTCCACGCATTACCCCACTCCTGACATATCCCCTCCACTCCTCTGAATGATATACATAGGATCACATGTCGATTATTTCCTCACTTCTGATAAACATGTCAGGTGTAACTAAAGCTTTTGCTGACTCGAGTGAATATGTGTTGGTGCGTGGTGATTCACCACGTCCAAGTTTGTTACCAGTGGATGATGGTCCCATCCAAGTCGTGGAGATCAGCTCTACCAGTGGCCATGTGGATATGGAAGCATCAACTTCAGGACCTCCAGCGGATTGGACTTCTGACTCTGATTCCGAGTCATCTTCGTCATCAACCATAGATAAAAGATCATTCCATGGAGATGACGATTGGTGGTTTAGCGATGTGGAAGGTATGAACGAAGACCATGTTTGCGATGACTACTGCTACTGTGTGAGCGATGCGGAGTGGGAAAGAAATGAGCAGGATGAGTGGTGGGACTTAATGCATTTCCGTAGACCGGAACGCAGACAGCCGGCAGTGCAACAGCCGGAGGACGAAGTTTTGGTCGTGAGTGACGATGATGATGATGGTGTCATCGTGATAGACGATGATGATGATGTCATCATGTGTGATATGTTGGAACGTAGTGATTCACCACAACCAAGTTTATTGGAGTTGCCAGCTGGTGATGGCTCCATTCAAGTGAATGAAGTGAGTTCTTCTGATCAATCATATGAGTCAGATTCATACTCAGACTCATCCACTTCGTCTTCTGACGAATCTGAAGATTCTATCGATTGGGATTTTGATGAAAACGTCCACGAATGCAATGAAAATTGTGGTTGTGTTAATGACGTCGTATTCTTAGACGAGTTAGATGATTATTTGTGAGGGGTAAACTAGATATTGGGGTGTACATTCTCATGGGTAGGTACACACAAGGATGGTGCGAGGTTGGGGCACCATCCACGGAGTGGGTGGGCACGGGGCGCCACTCTCTACTTTATCAAGTATTAATTTTCAAATATATTTGGAAATCAAAACATTTTTATATATATATCATAAATTTAAGATTTTCTACAAATATTCGATTTCACTTGGGAAAATGAAACATGACGCTATATAGTTTATACTATACATTTATTTATCAATCACAAAATCTTTGATGGAATATTTTCAGTCTATGAACAGCATTCAATATTGGATCAATAATGTTCGCAGATTCATTTATTCCTCTTCGGAATCTCATTCGATCTGCTGCCACATATTGCCAATACATTTTTCTGGCATGTTTATGAGCGTAAGTCCAAGTTACCAAATGGTAGGTTACATTATTATTTTCATTTATCACTACTCGCTTCATAGTGCTTCAGCTGTGTGGTGTGACTGATTCAACCAACACAATATATATAATTCGTTGAGGATAACCTCCCGACACAATGAAAAAAAAAATTTTATTTTATTTTATTTCATTTTATTTCTATTTATACTATGGATATAAAAAATCTATGGATTCATCCGAGTCGACCTCTTCATCCGATTGCAGGTATATTGACTTGAAGATCTTCTTCTTCATTGGGCACCCATCGCTCCAAATTATCGTCTCATATAATGGTCGGTTGTTGTCGTCTCCTTTCTCGCATTTCTCTCATCAACTCTTCTATAGTCATCGAAGATGAACTAACATGATTGTCCTGAATAGTTGCACTAGCCGGAGGATTTGGTGTAACTTCCTGGGATTGCGCTGGACCAGTAGTCGAGTCAGCTGCACATATAACTTTAGACATTTTGGATGTAAGTGAAGCAATGAATCAGAGCAATTCAATTTAAAGATATCGAATGAGTAGGAGAATACAGTTAGAAGTGGGGAGAGTGCCCTTCCCCAAACACGAGTGTAGATGGGAGGGAGAGTTTCGAACACATGTATAAAAGGTGACACACATGCCAACTACAACACATTGGAGTTTCAGTCATTGATTCTTACATTCGGTTTGAAAATATATTCAAAGTTATTGAAATGAATACCGCTGAAAGTTGCAATATTCTGTCAACTTTGTTGCGTGATGGCACTGACCAGTATGTGGCAAATGATGCAGTTCCAGGGCTGAACCGATGCGAACATTCAACCGCTACATTGCCAGATGATTTAGAACATTTTGATATGGATGAGTTTCTTATGATGGCAGACGTACCAACAACAAATGGTGAATTGGAATCCAATATTGGAATGTCTCAATTATTACCAGCCTGTGCTTCACCCCCAATCATACATATCACTGAAAAGAAAGTGAAACGAGTGAACAATAGGAAAAGGAATACAGTCGACATTGCCGCAATGATTGCTCCAAAGTCTACTTCTTCCAAGGCTAAAGAAAGGTCCAAGAAAAGCAATTCAAGGACATCATCATCATCTTGTACACCAGATTCCCTACCAATGACTCTATTGAATTTTGTTGATCTTTCATCCTATAGCCCCCTGCAGAAATGTGTTGGAATGAAAAAGTTGGTGAAACGAGGCATCCTTGATAAGAAAGCTATCCTTGCTCAGTGTGACGAAAAGGATCAAAGTTTGCAAGAGGACATGAAAACCATAAGTAAACTTCAGGAGCGCATTGCAATCATAAAGAGAGACTTGGCAAAAGTTGAAAATCAATATGATTCTCTGCTAGCCAAAGTTGATGTGGAGCGGAGAAATAACGATGATTTGCGCAAGAATGCAGAGGAGGAATTGAATGAATTCCACAACACCAAGGAAGCTTCATGATGACATATCAGAAGTGCATAAAAGACTTGAACGATGTATTTCACAGTGATAGTGAATAGTTTTCATTTAATAAATGTATTGAATTAGGCATACTGAATTTGAATTTGAATTGAGCATATTGAATGTACAAATGTATTTGTGTGAGTTGTGTGTGCATGCAGAATAGTGTGAGCTATTAAAATAAGAAAATACTTTGAAGCATAGACTAGTTTATTATTTCAAAACATTACATCATATAGAAATATTACAAAATAACATTCTTTGAGATCCATGAATTGTGTTCATTGGAAAAACCTAACCATTTGACAAGCACTTTTTGGCCTTTTCTCTTCAATATCTTCTCGACAAGGTACACGTCAGGATTTTGAGTTTTCTGCAATTCAGCTTCATAGAAGCAGCCTTGAATGGGATTCTTATCCATGTCTTCGAGAATGTATGTTGGTGGATATGTGCTGTTGACTTTGAATAATTCCGTGGTGAAGTTGGCTTCATAACCCTTTTCGAATAAATTTTTATACTTGCTATTACGAACTATATCATTCACTCGATATTTTGGCTCGATTTTTTTTATCTCCTTTCCTTTTTTCTTCTTGATGATTTTCAACTTTGTAGTGGTTTTAACATCGATGGGTTTCATACCTATTGCACGATATTTTTAATGATTATATCCATGCGTTATGATTGGAAGTATTTCCAACCATTTATGATTTCCATTCATTGAAAACTCCTTATAGATCCAAGTTTTGATTGTTCGATTTACTCTTTCAGCCATAGATGCTTTTGTAGTACTAAAGTGGAATAATGTTTGATATTTTTTCGCTTCATTAATACGAAAAATTGCTATTGTAAAATTCCTTTCCTTGATCGCTTTGCACATGTTTCGGAGAATATTTGGCATCTTCCAATACCATCTCCATGGCATCAGTTATATCTTCACCGGTTTTTGTTTTGACTGGTTTTGTCCACAAATATTTAGAGTAACAATCGATGACCACCAAAATGTATCGATATCCTTCATTAGTTTTGGCATAAGGTTGAAATTCTGCCAGATCTATTTGCCACAAATCTCCTTTGCCTTTGACGACAGTTGATCTTCTCTGGAAGTTACGTCTAGCTGGCTTATTAACTCGTCCACAATATGACGTTTGATATTATTAGCCATTCTTCTTCTTCTTCTCTGTTGATATTGTGATGATGAAGTGATTGTTCGAAGAAGTTGTATCAATATATAATACCTTCTTCACGTAGCTCCTCTATTATGCGATTTAAAGTAGAACCAGAAATCTAAAAGGTCGTAAATACCAACCACTTGAGTAATCAGCAGGCGGTGGATTCTACCAGGGGGTTGTACCCCCCCTAGCAACCAAATTTTGTTTTATAGGTGGTATAATGATATTAAGTAAGATAATTATTAAGAAAAATTACTTGAATAAAATTGAAAATTGTTTATTTTATATGATAATATATATATATATATATATATATATATATAATTATACCATATAATAATATAGGGATATACCAATTAATGTAAAATGTCAAACTTATACTTATAAAAATTCAGTTTCCTCGAAAAAAAATTATAAACAAAATTACTCACAAAATCGTTTCCTTCCACTGTCGTCATCTAAATTGATAATAAACTCTTTTAAATTTTTCTATATCCATATATGACTTTTCCACCTTTTAATATGGGGAAAAACACTTGGCCCCCTGCTATCAGAAATTTGCAGTTTTGTTTGAATAAGAGCTACCACGTTGAACTTAAGGTTGGAGGATTATTTCTTCGAAATGCTGACCAAGCTAATGCCATATATGTTCAATTGGGTTGAACATGATAAGGGAGGAAGTTTTGACACCTATATCCAGTTTTCAGCCAATTAATCACAAAATATTTCTATTTTATCGATTAACTGCGTAAACCTTATAGTAACTGTTTTTTTTGTACTTTCCTCATAGTAAAATATCATTATTCAAAATATATTCTTGTATGTTTCAAAATTGGGAAAATGGTGCTTTATCTAGTCTTTGGGCTTGGGATCCCTGATGATAATACGGTTGGGAATATTTGGTATGAGTTTATTTTGGAACCAGTCTTCAAATAATTTGGGTGTAGTATCATCATGATAATCACTAGAGTCTCAATATTCTTTTCCGATAAAGACAACGCATCGGTATAAAACCATTTCGGTTCCTGCGTGAATTACCGTTATACAATTCCTTTTATTAGACGGCGCATCAGTTTGGCACAAGTCAGATGAGTCTACCCAACTTTTTTTAGGAATACGTGTATCGAACCCAAATTTCCCTCCAAATACACTACTGTTCTACCATATTTCTCTCAATTCGTTTATTGCCAAAATATTCAAATGTCCATTTCAAAGGGGCACAATTCCATTAAGGGTTTTCTGGTTTCTAGTAGTTTTTTAAATTTTAAAACTGTTTTGTAAAAAAAGGCTTTCTTTTAAGTCTCTTTGCAACACTGGATACCATTGATTTGTTGGGAAAAAATAAACAGATGTCATAAAATCAGATGGGAATCATCTGCGACTGAAAGTCCCTTTGTCACTTTTTGCCGGGAAGTAGTTGTTTTCTGTTGACATTCACAAAAATAACTTCTTTTAATTTGGGTTTTTCTGTGAATTGAAAAATTTTTTTATTTAATTGGGGAATGTTTCCTTTGAACTGATCCAGTTTCATTCTTTTTAAGCCGTTGCAATAAAATATCTACTGTAGGGGGACAATTTCAAATTATATCTACATCACAACCATCTTGTTTCCTTTTAACCGCCAGAGTATTTTCGTTTCTTCTTTTAGGGTTACTTTTCTATTTTAAACACTTGTGGTATCGTTTTTGTTAAAAAACGTTTCTTGCACAGCTTGATCCTTGACATTCCACGTTCCAAGGAACATTCAATATAATTTTTGCCCATGGTTGTAAATTTGTCGACTAGTGGTACTTGACCACCAGATGAATAATTTCTTCAGGATGAGCCCGTGAACTCCATATTTTTCACGGCACAAAAAAACGAATAAACCTAAGATAACCAAGGAATATTAGGTAAGTAATGACTAAAGTTGTTTAACTTTCCTCCTTTTTTTTTTTAAATTGAAAGCAGTCAGTTCTCAAAATAGTCTTGTTTTCCAAATCTGGTAGGTAAATTTTGTAACCTAAATGACCATCATCGCTATAATCTCGTTAATATCATTGTACTGGTAGTCTGGTGGCCAGGTAAGAAAAATGTTATTATTCACACACATTTAAAAGATATCCTTCCCAAAGGGTTCTACATCAACCTTGAGATTTTTTTTCATTATCAAAAAATTTAAAATACAAAACTGTAATAAAAGCCAAAATAATGGAAAGCCCACTTATTTTTAAAATGCCAAACTATTTCGAGAAACCCCACCGAACTTCAACCACAAACTTTACATCTATAGCCAGGATAAAGGTCCTCCCAATATTGATTTACGACCTTCTTATATTTTTTTTAGTTCTACTATACGACGATACTGGATTGCGGGGAAAATGCGTTCTAGTTTCAAATTTTGAAGAAGACCAGCGGAACCTTGATAATTTATTACAGTATAGTATATTTAGGCCAATCGGGGGAGATTTTCTGCTCTATGATTCTGTGAAAAAAAATACTACCGAAACCGACTATCCATCATAGGTCCGTAGTTATACCCCGTTATGTTTCTACTAACTGTCCTTGCTTAATTTTTAAAAACCCATCTTTTTTGACTTGCAAAACTAAAAAAGCAATCTCAATACAAATTTTAAAAAATTAAATGCAAAGGGGTCCTAACACTTTCAGTAACTCGATCAATTATCGTAACAGAGAATCCGAAAAAACCGGAAAATACTTTTAAAAAAAAAAAAATCATAATTCCGCCACTTTTCAATTTTTTAAACCCACAAAACCCAAGAAGGAGGTTTCTGCCGAGGGTATTTTTTTTTATGGATGATCACGCATAATTTTTCATTTGAGACGTTGTTTCCCGATAATTGTCAGGGGGATAGGTGTACCAAGTTGGCCCCATTTGAATATAAAAGAAAAAACCTCCCTAAGGGTAGCAAAATGAAGGATATTGATCACACCCCTCTGAATTCTGGTCGGTTAACCATTCTATCAGGCATAATTTTTGTACTGGGTTCTTCGTTTGGGGATGTTTTTTTTTTAATAGATGGGGTATACCTTTATTTGATTTCAAAAGGGAATTAGCCACCCTTACGGGGAGAAAAATAGGGATTTGATTTTCACTAGTGAACATTAGCACAACATACGTAGTTTACAATGACAGATCGCTACTGACATTATTCTTGTTCCGTCGAAACGTTATTTTTATGAGAGGACGGGAAGTATACAAAAATAAATAAACAACCGAACAACGAAAATAATTTATATTACAACAAATAGTAAAAATAGATAATCATATTTTTAACTGGTAATAGTTGAAGAAGGTGGGTAAGTAAGTATTTTGGAAGTAATCAAAAAAAAAGTAGGTAGTAATTGGTGATTTTAGCCACAAAAAAATTAAAAAAAAACTTTAAAAAAAAAACCGAAATCAACTGAAAAATAAAAAAAAAAAATTTTCAATAAAATTCCCAAAAATCAATGAAAAAAAATAAAAAAAATTTTATCTAAAAGATTGGTCAAAATAATTTTAAAACTGATTTTGAGTGGCCCAAAAAAAAACAGCAATTGAATTAGGTGAAGCGTAAAATGATGGCGCGGATGCACGGCTGCGTTTTTATGACTTCTTTCATAATAATGATTTCGATAATTGTTTGTTTGGGCCGACTCTAAATCATTAATGTTTTGGGGCCAATTTCATTAACTAAAATTTTTTTTATTTTTTTTATTATTTTTTCCAATTTTTTTTGAAAAAATTTTTTTTTTAAAGTCCCCCCGATTTCCCCCTTTCAACTTAATAATATTTCAATAATTAAAAATATTTTTGTATCTATTTTTTTAAAAAAATTCATATTCATTTAAATGTTTATAATTTAGAAATCGTTTGGGGGATGTGACTTTTTTTTTATTATTTTCCCAATCAAAAAATAACGCGTAATTAGCAAAAAAATTTTTGAAAAAGATTTTCAACGCTGGCCTGTGTTATTTAATGATGTTTTATCATTCACAATCGTTTCATTTACCGTTTAACTACTACTTACGGGGTGTTATCGTAAAGCGTCTAAGTACCTAAAAGTGTACTTTGTGACAGTTCATTTCTTTTCCCAAATAGTTTCGGAACTTCTAGTTGTTGGGACTCTGGAAGGCAAACAGATACCAGTATGCGATCCTTTTCATTTTTTATGCGAAAAAAAGGAACATTTTTTTTTGATTATCAAGGGCGCAATCTTTTCGTAGTTTCCCCCAGTCATAACGGTAGCAGGAAATCCCGCCAATTTGTGAACGTACAGTTATCGAACCTGAGGCCCCATATCACAAATTCTCGTAATACCTGTTTCTCGTGTCAAAAATCTTTTTTCCCATCACCCGCTATCCAACAGTCCGTTCCGACTGGTTGGTACCAAATAAAAGTACCACGGACTCCCCGGGCCAAAACACCCCCCATGTCTTCTTAGTCTAGCCGTTATACGGTATTCGCATTTTGCAGGAAGCAATTATTCGAACGAAACCCAAAGCCGACCTCGGTATTTGTTTTGGAATCAGGGAGGTGAACCCCAACGACACTTCAATCCATATGGGCACCACCTGCTTCAGAGTGCCCCGCCCAAAAGAAAATTAAGATGAGAAACGCCCCAAACTGCTATAAACTAAACCAATCCATTATTGCCATAATCAATACGAACCAAACTAACGTGTGACACAGACTGTGGTTCCCCCCAACCGACGAACCAAAAAAAGGGGAGGATCTCTAGTCGCCGTATTTTTTATTTTTATGTATGATCACGCATACTTTTACGAGACGCCCGATTCCAATTTCTTTTCGGGGATAGGGTGTACTTCGAAGTTGGTCCCTTTAAATTTTAAAAAGATGAAATCCCCCCCAAGAGTAGGAAATGAAGGATATTGATCACTCACCCTCTGAATTCTGGTCCGTTAACCGATTCTATCAGGCATAACATTCTACTGGGTTCTTCGTTTGGGGATGATTCTTTTTCAATAGATAGGGTATACTTCAAATTTGATTTCAATAACTTATTCCCCTTACGGGTGGAAAATAGGGGGATAATTGTTTTTTCACTTGTGAACTTTGGGCACACACATATGTAGTTGAAATGACGACCCTACTTTCATTATTCCACATCCGTCACAATCATTATATGGATGGAATGATGGATGGATGGAGGGAATGATATACAAAGTAATGAAATAAACAAACCCAGAACAAAAAAAAATTTATATTACAAAAAATAGAAAAAAATAGATAGTCATATTATTTAACTGGTAATAGTTGAAGTAAAGTGGAAGTAAGTATTTTGGAAGTAATAAAAAAACAAGTAGGTAGTAATTGGTAAAAGCAAAAAAAAAATTTAAAAATAAAAAAACTAAAAGCCCGGGGGGCAAAAAAAAATTTTTTAGTTCAATCTAAGTTTTCCCAAACTTTAAGTAACAAATTTTTTAGTCGGCGCCAAACAAACAATCAACGAAGATCATTAAATTACTTAAAAAATTTCAGAATTCCCCCGGCAACTCGATGCCATCATTTTCCCCTTACCTTATTCATTTTTTGTTTTTGGCCCGACTAAAAAGATTTTTTTGGGGTTAAATAAGGGTTTTTTTTTTTTTTTCATTCCTTTTTGGTTTAATTTTTGTTAAAGGGTTTTTTTTCCTTTTTTTTTCTCTAGATGATTTCTAAAATTTTGGGAAATTGAATACCCCACTAGAGGCCACATTTGGGGAAAAAAAAACAACTTTGGGTTTTTTTTCAACATCATCTTTTGATTTTCAAATTTATTTATGTTTTGAAGACCAAAGGAGTGCAGATATTTTTAGTATCACCCCAACCGATTATTCCGTAGTTCAAGTAGGATTCACCAAACCCCCCTAAACAAATTTTTTTTTAGGTTGGGAAAAGCGATTATTTTTTTTTATTCATACAGAAATCCTTTTTTTTCACAAAAATGGGTTTTCTAAATTATCCAAAGGGATTGTTTTTTTAACAGGTCTAATGCTTTCCAGATATTTTTTCATATTGGGGGGGGATACTATATCGATATCTGAGTCCCAGTTTATTAATTTTTTTGAAGAGAACTCACGGAGAATGATGAACGCATTTTTGATGACGTTCCCATGGATTTGACGATCTAAAACAAAAAAAAAGAATTTTTCCCTATAACTTTTTTCTGTCGTAAAAGTTCCGCTGAATTAAAAAAAAGTGACCATCTCGTCGATCGGACCGCAGCAAAAAAACTTGATGCCCCAAAATCTCAAAAAACGTCGGCGCGCCGGGGGAAAAAGATGGTAACAGTTTCTTCATTTCATGTCCTTTCGACGAGATGGTCATTTTTTGGATTCTGGGATGTTTTCTTATAGAAAATGTTTTTTTCAAATTGCGCTCCGAGGGTTTTTTTCATTTGACATATGTCAAAATCGCCCGGTGCGCCATCTATGTTTTCTCTCGCCGCCACCCTCGTTTTTTTGGGTTCACGGTGAATCTGTGGGTTTTTGAAATACCACATATGCTATTTTTCCCGGAATCTTCTATATAAACTGAATGGTAAGTAGAACGTTTTATGAAATTTATTGATAACAATCTATAGTCAAACCACTTCTTAATTTGGTTCAGGTCGTGCTCCACATGTTAAAATTTAAAACCATTTTGTCGTCATTGCAGAATATTACAGTGTCATCGGTAAAGCTGATAATATTCAGTGGGTTTCAGAAAGGAAGGGTTATTGAGGTAAATATTGAAAAAAATTTGGGCCCTTTAACACCGTTCCTTGGGGTACCCCAAATAAAATTTTTTTTTCGTCACTAACACCCCCTTTAAATTTTTCCTCTTTCCCCCTATTTAATAAATAGTTTTTTAAAAAGGTTGTGCGGTAGGGCCTTATTCCCATATCTTCTAGGTTTTTGGGAGTAATATAAGTGGTCCACGGTATCGAATGTTTTTCCCAAATCTTAAGATACCAATTGATGGTCTGGACTCATCTAAAAAAAGGTTAATTTTTGTAAAAATTTTCCATGGGATCTTAGTGGACATGTTTTCTCTGAAGCCATACTGGATTTGACAATGGGTTGTACTTTTCGAGGAATGCATTCAACCTTTTTGGATAATCTCCCCCAAAAATTTTTTGGATAGACATGTTATAAAGGAAAAAGGGCCCTTATTAGAAACATCGGTCTCATTTCCATTTTACGAATCAGCGCCACCACTGCCATTTTGAATGCTGGGGGAAAACTATGAGGGAAGGGGTTTCCCCGATAAAAAATTGGAGTAAGTTTGGGGGTTATTTTTTTTTTATATCATCAAGGGGGGGGGCTTTTTTTTTACAGTTGTGATATTATTTCTTTTATTTCATTTTGTTTTTCAGGATTTGGAAAAAGGGGACATATTTTTTTTTTTTCCGTATAATCTAATTTCTGTTTATATTTTCATTTTTTTCCCCTACAGATATAAAGTATTCTTTGGGAAGTTGTTTGCTATTTCGATACTCTCACGATTTGTTCATTATTCTTTGTTATGATTGATTTTATTGTTGATGGTTCTTCGTTAGTCAATACTTCATTTTTCAGTTTGCCAAAAATTTCTTGGAATCGTTTCCACTTCTTCCAAGATCTCTCAAATATGGGGTTTTCGGTAAACTTTAAAAGTTTAAAAAAAAAGGGAAATTAAGGAAAAAAAAGGGGCATGTAGACAAAAAAAATTTGAATTAATCAAAGCCGTGTATAAAAACCAATTTTGGGGGCCCAAAAAAAAAGGGGAAAAAAAATTGGCGTAAATGGGGGATGAAGCTCCAGGGGAAACCAAAAAAAAAATATATAGTTATTTTCAATTTATTTGGGGATTAATGATCGAAAATTTTTTTTTTAATGTGAAGCAAAGCGGCGGTTAATGTTCGAGATCATTAATCGCCATTTTTATACGAGTTGATTACAATTTTTTTTTTGTCGGCTGTTTCTGGGGTTAACGTAAATTTTCGATATCAATTTCCTTGAACTAGGAGGAATATTTGGATTTGAAAATACATAAATTTGACAGCGCAAAGATAATATGTTTTGACATTTTTAATAATATTCGAATTCTTTTTGTTTTTCCTTCCCCCAATATCATTAAGGAGAAATTAAATTTACAGAATTTTAATGGTGATTTCGGTTTTTTTTTCATATATCCAATCTGAATTAAAAAAGGGGGAAATTTTTGTTTAAAAGGGGGCATTAACGATCGATTTCTGGATTAAACAGACTTTTTTGTTGATACTAGGTCGCCGGAAAAGCTATTTTGGGGAAAAAAACAAACCAGTAAATAAAACATTTTCTTTAAAAAAAACAGTTTTTTGGGTTTATTAATTTGACTAAAAGAAATTTTTTCGTTTTTCAAATCGTGACAGGCAATAAACAAAACTCTAAAAAAAAGGAAAATTTGCTTGCCCAGATATTTACCCGGAAAATCCATAAAAACAAACCCCCGTTGATAAAAGGGTTTAAAAATAATCGTCTTTTTTTGGGGGTTTTAAAAAATCACCGTAAAAAAAGTATCCCCAAATTCCGGATATGATTCAACTTTTTTTGAATCCCCCTTTTTTGGTGTTTTTTTACGGTTCATATTCCTTTTGGCATGACCATCGAAAAACAATACCCGGAAAGTTTGATAAAGAAACCAAGGGTAAAATTCGGTATTAGAAACTCTTCAAATTTCAAAATAGGGTCAAAGACCATTTAATTTTCAATTCCCCCCAAAAACACACTTTAAAAATTTTTTTGTAATCAGATTTTCCCCTAGATAATCCTAGATCCCAAAAGGGGTTCGACTTTTTAAACCCCCCTTTTTTTTTCAAAATAATACGGGTTTTTTTTTTTCCCCTGAAAATTCTCTGTATGGTAATCAGGCAATTAAATTCATTAACTATAAAAAAAATTCAAAAGAAATTTTTCGATTTCCGAAATTTGGATTAGATCAACAAGGGGGAATTTGTGACATTATCTATAAATAATGACGGGCCCGAAACAGTGTCCTTTTTTCCCCCGAACCTTTTTTTTTCCAAGTCTTTTTTTTCCCCGGAAATTTTGAAATCCTTATTTAAAAAATTTCAATCGGGGAAAAAAACCCAAATTTTTATCAAATGACTCGTTGGGAAAAAAAATGAATTTTGAAATTTTGGGTTTTCCTTTTTTCGAGAAATTGTATTTAGGAAAAACTGTATAGTATACCCAACATCGAATGATTTTTTTTTAAAATTTTCAAAGTGAAGTTTGTAATGCTCTCAAATGATTTTTTTCCTTTTTTGCTAACCTTTGACTTACTTTTCAACCTTTTTTAAAATACGTTTCCTGATTTTCGGGGGCCCGTTAATACCAGTTTTAAAAAAAAGGTGATAAAATACTAAACCATTCCTAATTAATAATTTCTCAAAACCTTTTTGATAGAAAGATAGAGATACACTAAAATTTCGTTGGTTTCCTTTCGGTACTATTATAATTCCCAATTGGAATGATCTGCTCCTCGACCAATTCTTAAATTGGCACTTGATCATAAATTTTTTTCAGCCCACATAAATGAAATCACGAATAATCTCTGGGCCGGGGTTTATTGTCAAAATCTCGTGACTTCAAAAAATACACTCTCCTGTTGTACAATTCTTATGTTCGTTTCCGGGTATTCGTATGGGGTTCCCTTTAAAAATTGTTTTATATTCCCCTTTTTTCTTTGAAGAGGGGGTAAAAATATCCATACTTCATATAATTTTTTTTCGTTAACAAGTTGGGGCTCAAAGTTAAAAAAGAAAATTTTTTTTTGATAATTTCCGTGAATATTAAAAAAAATTTTTGGGATTGAAAAAAATTAAATTTTGTAGTTTATGGGGAGTCAGTTTTTTTTTAAAAGTCGGAACGGATACCCCCGAGGTCCCCCCCCAAAACTTTGAAAGACGGGATTTGTAAATTTTTTGAACAAAACAAGGTTACCGGAAATTTCCCCTAAAAAAGTATCGTGTGGAAAATCGATGGGGAAACGATTTTGATAAAATGCTTTTTTTTTCGACGACATCCAACCCGGATGCCCCATTATTCAAAAAGATTAATTTGTAATGAAAATGAAATTCAATTTTCTAACAATTTTTTCCAAAAAACCCTTTAAAAAAAGGGGTTTTGGGTTGAGGAAAAAAAACTATGACCCCCCCTCTCCAAACATTTTCTTAGTCGGCCAAACATGAAATTATACTTATCGGGCCCCCAACATTTTGTGAATCAATTTGCAACATCCCAAAAGTTGAGTTTTATAATTACATAACACAACACGAAACGTGCTTATTCCACGCGTACATACAAAATATGGACTGAATTCGATATTTTATGGGGAGAGCTTGTAAATTAAAAACACAACAATCTCAAACTTATTTTCAGAAAAAAAAAATTTTACTTGGAATGAAATTTGGTCTGTTTTTTTGTTAACGACTAATTTTTCATATTTTTTATCCCCTTTTAAAATTTTTTGAATTAACGTTAGCATTATATTTCTACTGTGAACATTTTCATTTAAATACCTACTGGGGAGATGGGTTTGATATCGTCGGTAAAAATCTTTTTTTTTAAGATTGTTTCCCGACGACTTTCCCAAAATACTTTTATTCAAAAATTTTTTGTAACCTTTTTTTGTTTAGAATATTGAAAAAATTTTCTGTCATTTCAAAGTTCTGGGGGGGACCATGGGGGGGTCCTTCCTGATTTTTTTGGGGAAAAATTCCTGCATGGGTCACCCAAGGAATTCATTAGTTTTAATACCTTAAGATGATTTAAATTTACTTTAGTTTTCAAAAAAAAAATTTTTCATTTTTGGGGGCCCTAACTTGGAAGAGGGTTTAGGATCAAAAAATTTTATGCTTTATATTTTGACCCCATCTAAACTTCCCCGAGGGAAAAAAAAGGGGAAACCAGGGACACCTGTATAAACACCGCAGACGCTTTATAAATATCTCCCCAAGGAAAAGCCCCCGAATCAACTACCAATACTTTTTTGGGGAAAAAAACCCATCTTTGCAAATGGGGGGAATATATGGCCCGATTTTCCATTATAAGGGGAAAGGGCCCAAAAAGAATGTAATGCTGTTTTAAGTATGGGAACATGTTCCCCGAGACAATTAAAGGCAATACAATATTTTTCCAGGCCAGTAAATGTACAAAAAAACTCACCCTTATTCTGAATAGCAACAAATACAATGCCGTCAATATAGGGTGCATCTTTTCTTTTAGCATTTTTATTAAAAAATAGATTTTGAAACTAAATATTTGTATTTTTTAATTCCACTTTTCGTTCCTGTTATTTTCTTTTGTTCCTGCCCCTTTTTCTCCCCTGTTCCCCTATGCTTGAACATGTTTTTCCCCCTAATTTTCCCCCATGGATTTATGTTGGGGGGAGTACAATAAAAAAAAAATCCATTCCAGTTAATGAATTCATTTCAACTCAAAATATAGGGTTCGTTTAAAATCGTCCATATTTAATGATGAATTTTTAAAAAAAGGGAAAGATAAATAAAAGACCCCGGATAAAGTATATAGTAGACCAAATTGATGAAACGGGGCCGCAAAACCTTTTTCTCGTCAAACTTCTCTTTTTCTTACAGATCTGGTACTGAGGCCCGGGGCCCAAAAACCCCAACATTCGGCGCCCCTATGATGATCGAGGTCAACACCGAACCAAAGGGGGCCCCAACAGTAAAAAAAGCCGCCGCACCGTTCCGTCCTGAAAAATCAGTCGGGTTGCAACGGGGGACAGAATGACGTTTCGCCGCCGCCAGCGCCACCGTCAGAATTCCCCCCACCCTCAAATCCGTTGCTCCTGGGCGGGAAGTCCCCGGGGGGGGCCGTACGGGCGCTGAAACCCCACAGGTAAAACATTTTAAAGAATAATATCAGAGGGGCCATTGAAAACAAAACGCGGTCTGTAGGTCGGAACCAAATTTTTAAAAAACGCCAACGTCAACTACATTTTCGGGGGGACATTAAATTACCCAAAAAACCACCCCTCGGATATGGCAAGTGATACCTTTTTGGGTTTTTTCCTTTTTAAATACAAACAAAAAAAAATAAATTTTTCTACATTCGTTTTATGGGAATTTTAAAATTAAATCTCTTTTTCACTCAATCAAAAAAATAACCATAACAATGCAACTGTTTAAAAAATTATCTTTTTGTAAGGAAAAATTTAACTTTTCCCCAAAAAATAAATCAATTCCGTTTAAATTTTTTTTTCACCCATTTACATGATCGAAATTTTTTAAGGTTCATAATCGAAAAAGAAGACGCCAAATTTTTGTAAATTTTGCTAAGAAAAAGGCTGAGAAAATTTTCCAACATCTGTTTTTCCCAATCACATTTTTTTTAAATTTCGTTGAATCGTCATAATTGTCGTTTTTGGTCAGATCCAATCCACATGTTTCCACAAAGCCATTCCCCAAACCCCCAAAAATCAATTCTGGGCCGGTATTTTTTGGGGGGTTTTTTTACAAAATTTTGCGGGAACCTGCGGAGAAAATTTATTTTTAAAACATTTGTTTATCCCCAATTATGAAAATTAAAAGACACTAAAGATCCTTTATATTTCAACAAGAGGGAACCCCCCTTTTAAAAATTTAGGGCGTTTTTTTGGGAAAAATTTCAAAATTGGGTTGGGAAAAAAGGTCTTAGGGGCCGGATCCGATTTAACCCATCCTTTTTCCTGTTGGGAACTTTAAAAAAAAACTTTTCGAACCGAACCTTGGATTTTAAAAGGAAATTTTTAAGAAAGCCGTCGAAAAACCAAATGCTGAAATGAATCTGTTTTTTAAAGAACTTGTACTATTGTATGGAAAGGGTGGTAAAAATTTAAAATTTATTTTTGGCAAAATAATTATTTGAGGGGTTCCTTTTCTCGAAAAAATCGATTTTAATTTTTTTTTTTGTTTGATATTGAGAAGGAAAAACTTCTCAAATGAGGTTCCTGCCTAGTTATTTTAAAATTTGGGTCGGTGCTCCCAGGGATGGAATG
>JAFIRS010006906.1:0-30523 GCA_018342105.1 Gonioctena quinquepunctata | reverse complement strand
ATTTACCGAATTGTCTGAAAAAAAAATGGAAAATGAGATTCAAAATAATTTGAAAATACTTTTCATTCCGATTTTAATAATTGAATTACATTTTCTGATTTTCATTGCTTACCAATATTCTTAGTGGTATAAAACTATATAATGATTTGTCATATTCTGAAAAGATATGGAAAACTATGATTCAAAACCACTTTCAAAATATACTTGGCAACTACAAACCATATATATTTATGTAGTTTAATACATTTAAAAGCAGTTTATTTTTTTCTTCGGTCAAAAAAAGATTAATGAAAAATAATATATATATATATATATATATATATAAATATCTCATTTTCAGGTGATCGAAAAACTGTAAACTGTACATGTCAATTTACTTTGTGGGTTTTTTATATTGTTATAGTGGTAACCTATGTTATAGTGGTAACTATGTTTATATGTAATCTTATATTATATTTTATATATTCCTATATTGTTATGATGTATTGTTATATTATTTGATGTTATATATGTACACACATGCTACTTAGTGACCTATTTTATATTTCTATGTCACAACTCTGTGGCTCCATAACTTGTGTGGTTCTTTATTGAATCTCCGAACATATACTCCAATATATTGATATTTCTGTCATTTGTACATTGACGTAATGGACTATATGCCCATTGTGACCTATCCTATATCATGTATTTGATCATAAAGGACCAATAAATATTCTATTCTATTCTATTATATATATATATATATATATATATATATATATATATATATATCCAGTGGTTTGAAGAAGCTTCAAAACTGATTTCAAACGAATTTTTTCCTATATTGACCTTTTTTACTATTGAATTTTTGTTACAATAACTTCACAATGAATGTTTGTGATATGTATTAGTTTAAGATTTTATTATGAACATGTTTGTTTCTGTTTTATGTCATATTTATTGAAACATAATAAAAAAATAAATTTTGAATTTTTGTGAACTTTTATTCATTAGAATAAGATTAAATGATAAACAAATATTAAAGTTCAAACTATAGCATCATCTTCAATCCAGGAATTGGCTCCATTGCTGAAACCTAGCCATTTCAAAATATTGGTTTCCACGTCTCTTCAAAATTTTTCTACGAGGTATATATTCAGGAAATCGAGTTTTTGTAATTCAGTTTCGTAAAAACATCCTCGAATGGGTGTCCATCTATGTCCTCGAGTATGTAGTTGAGGGTATGAGCAGGGATGGAGGCACTTGGGCAGACGAATTTTTCCCCAGATTCTGGGGAAATTTTATACCTGAGGCGCAGGCCGATTTCCCCAGATTCTGCGACTTTTAAACGGGTGAAAAATGGCAACATCGCAAGTGGCAACGTTGGCGGGTCGATTGGTGACGGAATGTATACGTCAATGGTCGTTGGCAGGTCGTAGACTTCAAAGAAACGGTTGGTGGGGCCGAAGACATGGTTGGTGGCGGTGGATGGCCCGTGGAAAGGTAAAGCACTCGGCCCATGACGGAAACCTGGCGGAGTTGGTAGACGTGAAAGGTCGAAATGGCAACAGTGGGCCCGTGGGTAAATTGGGGGTTGGCCCACCTGGGGAATGTGTTCCATGACGTAATCCTGGCGGCGTCGGTAGACGTCAAAGGTCAAAATGACAACGTCAGACTTCAAGGCACCGTTGGCGGGTCGATTGGTGACGGAATGTATACTTCAACGGTCGTTGGTGGGTTCATGACGGGGTGGCCGCAAACGGCGGTGGAGGTTTGGTGGCGGATTCGGGGATTGATTCTGCTAGTGGGTGCGTACGTCGCTGAAACAATGGCGCGTGGCATAGGTGAGCGGATGAGTGTTGACCAGTGGCTGTGGATTGGGGGTAAATTGGGGGTTGGCCCACCTGGGAAACGTGTTCCATGACGTAATCCTGGCGGCGTCGGTAGACGTCAAAGGCTCAAAATGACGACGGCAGACTCACGACACCGTTGGAAAGCTTTTTCCGGTGGCCCATGGCCAGAAACTTCCTTCAAAGACCGAAAGTAGGGGGTTGATCCATCTAGTGGGGTGCAAACGGCCGTATTTGGGTTGAGTTGGGCTGTGTCGGGTTGAGTTGATCAACCGTGATGTTGGCCCAGAGGGACATGTGAGGGTTGGACCGTGGCTTTGGTCCATCGAAAACGACGAGAATGCCGCAGTATTGGTATCGAAAACGACGAGAATGGCGCAGTATGAGGTATCGAAAACGACGAGAATGGCAAAGGGTGAAAAATGGCAACAGCGCATGTGAGGGCACATTGGCGGGTCGATTGGTGATGGAGCCAACCGTGTCTTTGAAGTTCGTTCCGCCCACCCACCTGACGTTCACGCACCTGTCTATAGTCAGCCAACGACACGTTGAGTAACATTCCATCACCAATCGACGCCAATGTTGCCACTCACATGCGCTGCGCCATTTTTCACCATTGTTTCAGCGACGTACGCACTGTCTATAAATGAATTGACCACTGCGCCAGAAGTGACATGGTCTCAAGCGACCCGCCAACGGTGCCTTTGAGTTCGACGTTGTATTTTTGACCTTGACGTCTACCGCGCGCCGGATTACGTCATGGAACACATTCGCAGATGGCCAACCCCATTACCACGGCCCACTGTGCCATTTCTGACTTTTACGTCACCAACTCCGCCGGTTTCCGTCATGGGCCGAGTGCTTTACTTTCCACGAGCCATCCACGCCATAACAGTCTTGGCCCCTAAACCGTTCTTTGAGCTACGAGCCAACACCACGGACATTCCGTCACCAATAATCGACCCGCCAACGTTGCCACTTGCGATGTTGCCATTTTCACCCGTTTAAAAGTCGAGAATCTGTCAGCTCAGGTAAATTCCAGAATCTGGGGAAATTTTATACCTGAGGCGCAGGCCGTTGGCGGGTCGAATGGTGACGGAATGTATACTTCAACGGTCGTTGGCGGGTCGTAGACTTCAAAGACACGGTTGGTGGGGCGGTCGAAGACTTCAAAGATATGGTTGGCTGTGATGGGATGGGCCATGGTTCATGACGGGGTGGCCGCAGACGGCGGAGGAGGTTTGGTGTCGGATTCGGGGATTGATTCTGCTAGTGGGTGCGTACGTCGCTGAAACAGTGGTGCGTGGCATAGGTGTGTGTGGAACGGGGAGAGAAGACACCGCCAAACGGCCTGTGCTGAGAGAAGGCGTTCTGTTTGGCGACGGAATGTGGACGTCAACGGCTGAATTTCGGCGATTGGTCCAGCTATGGTAAACGGCCGTATTTGGGTTGAGTTGGCTGTGTCGGGTTGAGTTGATCAACCGTGATGTTGGCCCAGAGGGACATGTGAGGGTTGCCCGGTTCACGAACGACGAGATGGCTCATTAGGTATCGAAAACGACGAGAATGGCCAGTATTGGTATCGAAACGACGAGAACGACGAGAATGGCAGTATGGTATCGAAACGACGAAACGCAGATTGTATCGAAAACGACGAGAATGGCGTATCGAAACGACGAAAACGACGAGAATGGCGTATCGAAAACGACGAAACGACGAGAATGGCGTATCGAAAACGACGAAACGACGAAAACGACGAGAATGGCGTATCGAAAACGACGAAAACGAAACGAGAGATGGCGTATCGAAAACGACGAAAACGACGAGAATGGCGTATCGAAAACGACGAAAACGACGAGAAATGGCGTATCGAAACGACGAAACGACGAAAACGACGAGAATGGCGTATCGAAAACGACGAACGACGAAACGACGAGAATGGCGTATCGAAAACGACGAAAACGACGAAAACGGCTAGAATGGCGTGATCGAAAACGACGAAAGCGACGAGAATGGCGTATCGAAAACGACGAAAACGACGAGAATGGCGTATCGAGCAACAACGACAAAACGACGAGAATGGCGTATCGAAAACGACGAAAACGACGAAAACGACGAGAATGGCGTATCGAAAACGACGAAAACGACGAAAACGACGAGAATGGCGTATCGAAAACGACGAAAACGACGAAAACGACGAGAATGGCGTATCGAAAACGACGAAAACGACGAAAACGACGAGAATGGCGTATCGAAAACGACGAAAACGACGAAAACGACGAGAAGGCGTATCGAAAACGACGAAAACGACGAGAATGACGCAGTATTGGTTTCGAAAACGACGAGAATGGTCTTGTATGTGTCAGTTTGCTGAACATAGAGGACTATCAACGAAATAAGTATACAATGTGGCTTTGGCCCGTGGGAAATTCGGGGGTTGATCCTGTCAGTAGGGTGCGGCTGCGAGATCCGAAAATTTGGGGGTTGACCCACCTCATAGGAGCTCCTTTCGGACAAGAGAGAAAGACAGAGAGAGAGAGAGAGAAAGAGAGAAATATGAGAGTATAAAGATAGACAGGGTGTTTCATTGGCAGCTGAGAGAAAACATGGCCGACATAATTCAAGGAAAAACTTGGCCGTCTGTCATTGTGAAAAAAAAAACATGGCCATCTGTCATCGGAAAAAACATGGCCGACATCATGCGAGAAAAAAACATGACCACGTTGTAAGACAAAAACATGGCCACCTGTCATCGAAAAAAACATGGCCGACATCATTCGAGAAAAAACATGAGCACTTTTAAGAAAAAACATGGCCACCTGTCATCGAAGAAAACATGACCACGTGTAAGAAAAAAACATAACCACTTCTCATTGGAAAGAAAAAACCTGGTTGACGGTCATTGGAAAGAAAAAACAAAAATCAAATGTACAGAGTGGCTCAAATTACCATGAAATACATGAATTCATATACATTTGGTATACAGGGTGTACCAAAAAAGTCGATGTCTCCGATTCAGCTGATTTTCAACGAGGCAATGTGAATCGATGTACTTGAGCCATTTTGGCACTTGAAAATCGATTTAAAAAATAAAAATTCCAGTTTCCATCCTATCATAGCAAGTGAGGTGTCAAATGAAAGGAGAACACCCATATAATCTAAATTCATGAAGCTCAGCCCTCCAACTTTATCGTAGAACAATAAATCGCTATTTGATAGCCTTAAATGACATGAAATAACAAAACCATTACTCAATCTCGTATTGACGCATCGAGGACAGTCCAAATTCATCAAAAACAAGAAATGTTAAAATTGCGGGTTTCGAACCCACGACCGTCAAATCTCCAAAATTTGATTTTGATAATTTCGGTATCATTGGATTCGTACCGATGTCAAGATACATAATTAAACATTTTCCGGTGTCAAAAGGGCAGTAGGAGCGAACTTCGTTAAAATTGGGAGCACAACCTCGTGCGCATACTCTGAGGAGAGGAAAGTCAATGTTCTATACGTATTATGGATCCGTTTCGATGTAATCGCGTCAAAACGTTAGGAATCAACATAGGAGTACTCTAGAAGCTATGTACTTTTGGAAATTAAACTGTGATCAGGTCGACAAGTTATATAGGTATCGAAATATAAGCTTGCTGGACTGATATATCATCATAAACATAGTAGTAGACACACTGGAGAATAAAGCACTGAAGAATAAATAAATGTACTTACTTTTCGATAGATGAACCCAGACACGAAAAAGTGTTGATGAAGAGCACGAGTACACAGAGTACACGGAGAGTCGGTTGAAGCGGTGATAAATAACTGACGCGTTTGCCATTTGAAACGTTTTTCCCTCCCAACCATCATGCATACGTGACCGAGCGTTATCAGTATGGCCGGAAGCTATTTCCTGTTGTCGATGATAAGGAAAGTTATCATAAACAATGGGGAATCCGCACTTTCTGATAAGAAGTGTTAATTCCGGTGTTCACTGCCATATGAAATGAAATTCGAATATATTGAAGTTTTCCAATCTGAAAATGGATTTTGTTCCGTCACATATCGCTGTATCTCTTTCAATGATGAATTCAGCTTCCTGACCTTTCGGCATTGAAAAGGCATTCTAACCCACTACGTTATGATTTAGCCGCTGGTGTCACTGGGGCGCTAGTGTCCGGGTCGGCAGCCATTGTGGGTGACGTGTTATTGGTCAGTGGAGTGGAGACGATCATATTGGAGGTGGAGCGTAGGTAGGCACGCCATTGGGGTGCAGACGGCTATGTTGGATGTGGGTGCGGAGGTTGGTAGGCGCTATTGGGTGAATTCAACATGAATGGCACTTGTCGTCGAGTTAAAAGAAATATCGACGTTTCGAATGTATCCGAATCATCGAAAAGAAGCACTTCCGGTCTGTTTGAAATAGAGATAGAGGAAAACAATATCAATCTGTATTGGACGCATCGAGGACAGTCCAAATTCATCAAAAACAAGAAATGTTAAAATTGAGGTTTCGAACCCACGACCGTCAAATCTCCAAAAATTTGATTTTGATAATTTCGGTATCATTGGATTCGTATCGATATCAAGATGCATAATTAAACATTTTCCGGTGTCAAAAAGGCAGTAGGAGCAAACTTCGTCATGGGGTGAGATACAAAAGGGTGCGAGTACTCTATCAAGACAACTTTGACTGGAGAACATGAATATGAAAAGTTTGCATGTATATCATGCGGAGTTGAACAAAACGGAAATGTCGAAACCTGGGTTCGAACCAGGGACCGCCAGATCTTCAGTCTATCGCTCTTCCAACTGAGCTATTTCGACCAATGAAACAATTTCTTGAGAATCACAATGAGTACCCGACAGGATCGAAAAACAAGCATCCAGGGTGTCACATAGGCTGATATTGTCATCTTAAAGTAGGAACATGAATATATATTTTGAAGGCAGGATGTATGAAAATGTCAACGGTACCGATTTCACATATTTATCAAAAGCAGAAGGAAATATCAAAGCCATCGATGACTCTACAAATACATTCTACGGAGCCAACCGTGTCTTTGAAGTCTACGGCCCGCCAACCGATGTCTTTGTTTACGTCCCTCCATCGGTGGTGTCTTTGAAGGCATACTGTTCGTTTTAATATGACGCAAGCCAACCGTGTTCTTTGAGGTCTACGGCCCACCATCAGTGGTGTCTTTGACGGCATACAGTTCTTAGTATGCAATATGGCGCAATATGGCGCAGTACCAACCCAAATAGGAGCCAACCGTGTCTTTGAAGTCTACGGCCCGCCAACGATGGTGACTTTGACGGCTCATTAATAGGTGGTTTTGTACATAAGTACTTCATATGCACTTCTTTGCATGTATTCTATGGGAGTAAAGCACACATTTTGATAAAATCGGGGGCCTTTTTTGGGGAAATGAAAGCGTTCAGTTCCTCCGGTCTCACCGTTTTCTTTTTTCCATTGCACTGCTGAATTTCAGTCTTGTTTGTTCCAGATCTTTGTGCGGTTCAGCCCTGTCTTGTGGTGACCAAAAATTTTGTAATGTCTTCATTGAAAAATTCATCATTGTAAAAGATAATTTTAGAAATATTCGACGTTTTGGACTCCAGGGTAGAACTGTGGAGTTCAAAATTGCGAATATACCCAAGGGTGCGGAGCCTGTGGGTGGGTGAGGGATGCAATCACCCAAATTATTCTCAAAGGAACGGAGGAGTGGAGCCAACCGATCAGATTGGTTTCACTTTCTGTTCCAAGGATTTTGTCAGAGGGCTAGGTGGATGGTTTCAAGCCTGCATCGGAGGTGACAATTGATGATGTGTGGCAGAGAATTTCTGCCATATATCAATCAAATTCCACAGGACTCAATACGGAAACTTTCTGTTTGGAGATAACGTCGGTTCCGATGCCTAAAGGCAAAGGTCCAAGGTCCACGAACCAACACCCCTAAAAAGACAGCTTCTCTCAGATCCCAGCTCTGTACCTTTTGGGTATGAAAATTAATAAGAATTTGTAATGTGTGTGGTCAATTTTCACAAACTTTGTTACCACAAACACAATTTGAGATGAATGATGACGTCACCGACAACGACAATCTGCTCAGAGAGGTGAACAAAATCAGTGAATATGTTGGATGACATTCTTAATTGTTGAAAAGTCTCCCAATTTCGAAGAATTAATGAACCGTCTTTATTAAATTAGAGACCGTAGTTCGTGCTTTCGAAAATTTCAACGAATTAATGAATCGCCTCCATTAACTTGGAAGCCTGTATTCGTGCTGTTGAAATAGAAAAAGAGGCAAAATTATCAATCAAGTATTTCCTCCATCATCTTTATTGTTCCAAATGGTAGGCCTATCAGTTATCGATATGTACGATTCGTCTTAAACAACGATAACAAGTGGGGATTCCGAAGGTTTAAACCTTCATAACGAGGCCGCACACACACCTCCAGTCTTTTGTAAGACCTCCTCCTGGGGTTGGCCATGGAAAACTGTGTGTTTGTATCGTTTTTTCACATTACATCAACATGAGGACTGACGTCACAGTGACATCATTCTTTCAACAGCGGTTTGAGGTTATTTATACCCATATGTGAGAAACAGATGTACAAATAACATATTTATTTATCATCATATACAGATATAATTTTCGATAGTAGAGTCTTCAATTGCTGTAAAAGTCCTTCGGTGGGGCATAAATTCCAGTTGAATTGTCCTGCTGAGACTTTCCGGGTGAATTCGTTATACTTGTAATATGTATCTCGACGAAAGAAATATAAGTGTCCATCGATGTATCTGAAGACCGTTGTGATGTCATTCGGTACGCCTCGGAAAATGTCACTTATTCGCCCTGTACTTTGAATGTCATTTGGGGTATTAGTGAATTTAATGTAAGATTGGCTATAAACTGACCAATAGTTGGCTCCTGTGTTCGTTTGGAATACAGCATTGATCTCCGTTTTATCAGACATCTGTAGCATGTATATGTTTCGGCTGTGTAATCCGGGATGATGCCTCGTAGATGTATTTGTAGAGTCATCATGGCTTTGATATTTCCTTCTGCTTTTTGATAAATATGTGAAATCGGTACCGTTGACATTTTTCATACATCCTGCCTTCAAAATATATATTCATGTTCCTACTTTAAGATGACAATATCAGCCTATGTGACACCCTGGATGCTTGTTTTTTCGATCCTGTCGGGTACTCATTGTGATTCTCAAGAAATTGTTTCATTGGTCGAAATAGCTCAGTTGGAAGAGCGATAGACTGAAGATCTGGCGGTCCCTGGTTCGAACCCAGGTTTCGACATTTCCCGTTTTTTGTTCAACTCCGCATGATATACATGCAAACTTTTCATATTCATGTTCTTCAGTCAAAGTTGTCTTGATAGAGTACTCGCACCCTTTTGTATCTCACCCCATAACGAAGTTTGCTCCTACTGCCCTTTTGACACCGGAAAATGTTTAATTATGCATCTTGACATCGATACGAATCCAATGATACCGAAATTATCAAAATCAAATTTTTGGAGATTTGACGGTCGTGGGTTCGAAACCTCAATTTTAACATTTCTTGTTTTTGATGAATTTGGACTGTCCTCGATGCGTCCAATACGAATTGAGTATTGGTTTTGTTATTCCATGTAATTTAAGGCTATCAAATGGCGATTTATTGTTCTACGATGAAGTTGGAGGGCTGAGCTTGATGAATTTAGATTATATGGGTGTTCTCCTTCCATTTGACACCTCACTTGCTATGATAGGACGGAAACTGGATTTTTTATTTTTTTATCGATTTTCAAGTGCCAAAATGGCTCAAGTACATCGATTCACATTGTCTCGTTGAAAATCAGCTGAATCGGAGACATCGACTTTTTTGGTACACCCTGTATACCAAATGTATATGAATTCATGTATTTCATGGTAATTTGAGCCACTCTGTACATTTGATTTTTGTTTTTTCTTTCCAATTTTAAAGCCGCCATGTTTTTTCTTTTACAAAGCGGCCATGTTTTTTCCGATGACAAACGCCACGTTCTTTCCAATGACAGGCGACAATGTTTTTTCCAATGACAGGCGGTCATGTTTTTTTTTCTTACAAAGTGGCCATGTTTATCTGATGACAGGTGGCCATGCTTTTGTCTTTTTTTCCAATGAGAAGTGGTTATGTTTTTTCTTTCAGTGCCAATGAAACACCCTGTCTATCTTTACGCTCCCCACACTCTCATTTCTCTCTTGTCCAAAACGAACCCAACGAGGTGGGACAACCCCCAAATTTCAGTACCTCGCAATCGTACCCCACTGGCAGGTCCAACCCTGTATCCCACTCGCAGGGCAACCCCAAATTTTCGGATCTCGCAGCCGTACCCTACTGACAGGATCAACCCCCGAATTCCCCACGGGCCAAAGCCAGCCTCGTTGATAACTGAATTTATTTCGTTGATAGTCCTCTATGTTTAGCAAACTGACACATACAAGACCATTCTCGTCGTTTTCGAAACCAATACTGCGTCATTCTCGTCGTTTTCGTCGTTTTCGATACCAATACTGCGTCATTCTCGTCGTTTTCGATACCGATACTCGTCGTTTTCGTCGTTTTCGATACGCCATTCGTCGCGTTTTCGTACGTTCCGTCCGATACGCCATCTTCCCGTCGCATCGGTTTTCGTCGTTCGCTTCAATACGCCATTCGGTCGTTTCGCCGTTCTCTGATACGCCATTCGTCTGTTTCGTCCTTCCGTTTTCGATAAGTCCTCGTCCGTCGTTTTCGACTTTCGATACCGCGCCGCGATTCTCGTCTGTTTCGATACCAATACGCCATTCTGTCGTTTCGTGGCCAACCACTCCAACCTCACATGTCCCCCTACAACATCACGGTTGATCAACTCAACCCGACACAGCCCAACTCAACCCAAATACGGCCGTTTGCACCCCACTAGATGGACCAACCCCCTACTTTCGGTCTTTGAAGGAAGTTTCTGGCCATGGGCCACCGGAAAAAGCTTTCCAACGGTGTCGTGAAGTCTGCCGTCGTCATTTTGACCTTTGAAGTCTACCGACGCCGCCAGGATTACGTCGTGGAACACATTCCCCAGGTGGGCCAGCCCCCAATTTACCCCCAATCCACAGCCACTGGCCAACACTCATCCGCTCACCTATGCCACGCGCCATTGTTTCAGCGACGTACGCACCTGTCTATAAATAGAATTGACCACTGCGCCAGAAGTGACATGGTCTCAAGCGACCCGCCAACGGTGCCTTGAAGTCTGACGTTGTCATTTTGACCTTTGACGTCTACCGACGCCGCCAGGATTACGTCATGGAACACATTCCCCAGGTGGGCCAACCCCCAATTTACCCACGGGCCCACTGTTGCCATTTCGACCTTTTACGTCTACCAACTCCGCCAGGTTTCCGTCATGGGCCGAGTGCTTTACCTTTCCCACGGGCCATCCCACCGCCACCAACCATGTCTTCGGCCCCCCCCACCAACCGTTTCTTTGAAGTCTACGACCCGCCAACGACCATTGACGTATACATTCCGTCACCAATAATCGACCCGCCAACGTTGCCACTTGCGATGTTGCCATTTTTCACCTGTTTAAAAAGTCGTAGAATCTGGGGAAATCGGCCTGCGCCTCAGGTATAAAATTTCCCCAGAATCTGGGGAAAAATTCATCTGCCCAAGTGCCTCCATCCCTGCTGGTATGTACTGTTCACTTTGATAATTTTGAATAATTCCGTGGTGAAATTAGCCGTGAACCCTTTTTCAAATATATTTTTATACTTGCTAATTCGTACTAAATCATTCATCTTATATTTGGGCTTAATCAGTTTCATTTTCTTCTTCTTTTTTAATTTAATCATTGTAGTGAACTTCACATCAATTGGTTTCACACCTATCGTACGATGCACTTTATTATTGTATCTATTGGTGATGATTGGGAGAATTGGCAACCATTTATTATGTCCATTCACTGAAAATTCTTTGAAGAGCCAAGATTTAATTGTCCGAATAACTCTTTCTGCTATAGCAGCCTTCGTGGTGCTGAATGTTGAATAATGTTTAATCTTGTATCGTGTCATCAATGATGAAAAATCTCTGTTGAAAAATTCCTTTCCTTGATCGCTCTGTATATGCTTTGGGGAATAGTTGGCTTCTTTCAGTATCATATCCATTGCATTAGTTATAGCTATTCCAGTCTTTTTTTTTACTGGCTTTGTCCATAGATATTTTGAATAACAATCGATAACAATTAGTATATATCGATAACCTCTATTAATTTTAGCGTAAGGTTGTAATTCAGCAAGGTCAATTTGCCATAAATCTCCAACACCTTTGAGAACAGTTGATCTCCTCTGAAAATTACGTCGAGCTGGTTTGTGTAACTCATCGACAATTCGACGTTTAACATCACTAGCCATTGAAAATATTTTGATTTTTTTCTACCTAATTTGACAAAATGGTTTCGAATCGAATGCTATGTCAATAATGAAGTGATACCTATCTAGGATAACACTAATATATTATACCTTTTTCACGAAGCTCTTCTATGATCGATATAATCTCATTATCATGACCCGTGTGCCCGATTTCGAAGCCATTAATAACCGAAACGATCCACTAACTCTTTGGGTTTATTCCAATATATATAATTCTTCGATTTCGTTGTATATACTTTCTGTAGATTAATCTGATTGACACCCGTGCCACTTGCATTTCCAATGGAATTATTCATTGAATTCAATAATGGTTCGATAACTTTGATGAATTTCGTAGATTTTTTCATATTTCATTCCATTTTTCTCTTTGTTTTGTTTATATAATGCATTTGTCAGTTTCAGAATCTCAATATAAGTGTGTCCTATTTCCACATTACCAACTGCGGGAGGTTCCTTTAGAAATATCAAGTTGTATAAATCTGAACTACCAGAAAATTGACGTATTTGCATAACGCCATTCCAAAACGAAATATTTCCATCAATAAATCGCACATCCAGACTACCCATTTTCATTGTTTTTGTGGTGCGATCTTCATGTATGCCATATATTGTATCATACGCATTGTCACCATTTCTTGCATTCATTATATGTTTTTTCAATTCTATATCAATGTTTTGTCCATCAATATTGGATGATCCCAAATCTGTAGAACTCATAAGCGATGATGTAGGTGTTTCGAATATGTTACCAACTTTTCCTTCATCTTCGATGCTACCATTATCACTCCCAGAGAACTCATCACTTTCGAAATACTTGCGTTTTTTTCCTATTGGGGTACTCGTTGGCACAGTTTGAGTTATGATTTGGGTTGTAGAAGATGTAGGCGGTTTCGCAATAGTGGCAGAAGATAAAACATTCAATGGTTTAGTTATCGGGGCATATAGTTTTTCCAATGTTTTATTATCTCCAACATTTCCACTTTTGATAGAATTGAATTTCTTCCGTACAGCTTCGGTTGCATGAACCAGTTGACGTTTGATATCCATTTTGACATTTGCACATTCATCTCTTAGAATATTCATCATGAGAAGAAATTTTTGCTCTGGTGAAGTGTGACCTCGACGATGTTCTCTGATGAATTGGGTTTTTTTGTATTCAGTTATCATAGATATATGAAGCCATCGAATCCTTTGCGATAACGTCCATCATGTATCTTTCTATCTTTATCGATAACCAGAAATCCATACTGATCGCCCCAACATTTCGTACACATTATTTGGAATTCCTTGAATGTGACATCTGGTGACACATGATCAGAAAATATGTGATGCAGATTCGTCTCATCCTGCTTGAACATAATAATGAAATTTGTATTATCACGCACTGTTTGGGAACTCGTGAATAGGTCTGTGCAAGGTAAAAACAGTCTATATCTTTATGCCGTCCCATACAGAAATATGATCTAATAATATCTTGTTTTTCACATATCACATCGTCGAAAATGAAAACTGAGTTCGGTTTGGCATCGGAGGGTTCCACTATTTCTGCATTATTACTGAAAGTATAAAAGCCCAATCCTTTTATCGGTGCTAATACATTGCGCAAATATTCATATTCGGTTGATTTAGCGATTTGGAATATAGATAAACATTAGCAAAACGCAATCCTTGTGGTTGTATCAGCAGAGATATCATGGCATTAGTTTTTCCCGAATTTGATGCACCAATTATTAGCGTTCGAACAGATGACGGAAGTAGAGGACCATGTCGTAATGGTTTTCTCCCATACAAATTCCCCCCTAATTTTTCATCCAAATTATCCACTACAAACTCTTCTTTCTGCTTTACAATACGCATCGTTTGGCAGTTCGACACTTATTGAAGAAAATTATATGAACCATGTCTCATTTAAATGCCTACCACGGTACGGTGCAGACGGAGAAAAGTGAAGCGCACAAGCGAGGTCGGGGATTAGTTAATTCAGTGATAAATAAACTACCATTCGAATTTCATCTACCAGGAGGCTATCAGTATTGTGGACCGGGAACAAAATTAAAAAAGCGTTTGGATCGCAACGATCCGGGCATTAACAAGTTGGATATCGGATGCAAAACACACGACGTCCAATATTCAAAGAATTCAAACGATCTCAAGGCTAGACATAGAGCTGACGAACAATTCGAATACGCTGCTTGGAACAGGGTTAAATCGAAGGACGCTGGTATCGGCGAACGAGCAGCTGCCCTACTGTCACCAACATAATGAAGATGAAAAGACGTTTTGGTATGGGGTGTGATACGAACATTGTCAAGACAAGAAAGAATAATCTTCAAAGAAGGGCGGGGAAACAAATCGATGAAAAAAGAAGAGCTAATATGAGAAAGGTAGCTTCGGGCTGGTATAGTTAGAAAAGTTCGGGATGTATTACATAAAGCTGGAGGTAATCAATTTGTAACAAGTGATAGAAAGAAAGCAACTGTTAAAGCATTAAAAGCGGCACGTAAGTATCTCAAAGATGCTGGTGGAAAGAAAAACATTCGAACACCACGTATAATACCTATTCCGAAAGTGGGTGGAATTTTACCGCTTATACCCATTTTTGCAGGATTGTCTGCACTTGGTAGTTTAGCAGGTGCAGCTGCAGGTATAACTAAAGCCGTGAATTCAGCAAGAGCAAACAGAGATGCTTTTAGTGAAGTGAAATTCCACAATAGAAAATTGGAAGCGATTGCAATGGGTAAAAAAGGTAGTGGTATTTTCTTAAAACCCTATCGCAAAGGTCTCGGTATCTTTTTGAAACCATTTAATTCAAAAAACTGATTGATGCCCTGCCTCTTAAACCTCTTACTGACGTCGAACTCAATTATTATGCTAAACAAATCAAGATTCCATACTTCCGGGGTGTTTTCATGCGTGACAGTTTACCCAGATCAGGACCACGTAATCGTGAAGCAGCAGTTGTCAATTTGGATGGGATCAATGGTCGAGGAACACATTGGGTGGCATACAGAAAAATTGGGAAATATGTTTCATATTTCGATAGTTTCGGAGATCTACCCCCACCACTAGAATTGATTCAATACTTCAAAAGTGGTCGAAATGCAATTGGAAGAATTATATATAACGTTATATGAACGTCAACAGAAATTCAATACAGTTGTATGTGGTCATCTTTGCTTGAAGTTCCTCTCCCATTCATCAACAAAATAAAATGAATATCACACCGAAGATGGACAGAGAGAGCATTAAGAGAATGGGGCATTCCCTCATAGCATATTCAAGGTTAAGAAGTTTAAAAAAAATGAGTCGAAGTCAACTCGCAGATATGCCCAAGGAAGTAGTGATTTCTTGTGCATCGCATGAGATTGCTTCAGTTTGGGAACGGCTTCCCGAACACCTTCAGAATGATATCGATATTTTGGAATATCAATATTGTTACGAACATAACTCTGACAATGGAAGTGTAAACACATCAATATCAAGTGATGTTAATGTTGGATCAATACCCAGGAAAATATTTTGCTGTTATTGCAGCATTGAGGATTGTAATATCGGTGCCAATAAAAATGATGTAGAATTAGAAAATTCAACTCCAAATAAGCGAAAATCGACGTGTTGTGAACAACAATAAATTGATGTGAAATGGCACAGATACCATCAGTCATGTCGCGGAAGTTTGAATTACAAGTTGTTGGATCCAGTATCTTGAGTGCAGACTTCTACCCACCCATTGAGCTGGATAAGAATAGTCGTTATGGATTGGGGCTTTTGGGATTCTATGGATGCAACACAATCCACAACATCACGGAAACAAACAACTTGATCACTGTTTATTAATTCACGCAAATAAAGCCGGTACAGTCAGTACTAGATTCGATATAAAAATACCAAGTGGTGCATATGAGATAGAAGAAATAAATGCTGTTATCCAACGAGAACTTGAATTAAAAGTATTTCATGGCGCGAAACATGATGACACCGCACTGCATGAATTGTTCAGCCTTCGAGCAAACAATAATACATTCAAATGTATGATGCAATCAAAGTATGTGGTGAACCTGAAACATAAAAACTCAATAGCATCCCTGTTGGGATTCGAGAAAAAAGAATTCAGAGCAAATCGCATGCATGAATCTACATCTCCTGTCAATATTGTACCCGTGAGACTCATTCGATTGGATTGCAACATAATTTCAGGATCATACATAAATGACGAAGAGAATCATATTATTTTTTCATTCGATGTTGATGTTGAGCCGGGCTATAATATAACAAAAGAGCCAAACAACATTATTTATATGCCTATCAACCCAGAAGGACGTCAGTTCATCGATAACATTACTCTGCGCATATTGGATCATCGAAATAATCTCATTGATTTCGGTAGTGTGGAAGAAATAGTTGTCATATTGGAATTGAAAAAATTGCAATAACGAATGTAATGGGTTTTTGCTACAATAAACGACAAAACAGTGAATACGAAATATTTTCACCAAACAAAGGTCGTCGTCCATCAAATATCGTCAAAAAGAAAAGCTTTGTCAGGAAGAAGGCGAAAAATTTAAAAAAAGGTTAAAAAAATTTTTCATTCCGCAATTGTTGATCATTCGCTCATAAGTTTGCATGAGCATACTTATAAACCATATGGATCACCATTGTTCAAGAATTCGGATGAAATTCGAATCGCCATCAATAATCAAGATGTGATACTCGATATTGCCGACAGCTTCATTTACATAGAAGGAAAATTCACACCAATAGATGGAACCAAACCATGCTGTTGTTCGAAACCAGGAATAACTTCAACAATGAAAAATATTATTTCATCGGACAATCTCATTCTCATACACTCTTGACAACTGGTTGAGACTTTCAGACACAAAGCAGGATATCCTCGATGTAGCCAGTCATGTATTCAATGAAAGCTTCCGCTCAAGTATTTGATGGGTTTCGCCGAGGATTACAAGAAAAGCATCCTTAAAGCTAAACAGGAACTGATTTTGATAATAGCCCGCTCATTCAAGAATTCCTATATTGGAGATGTTGATGCTAATGTGGAAATCACAAAGATCGAGTGGAAGATTCGTCATATTGTACCCGATGACAAGCAGAAGTTGAAATTGTTCAGTAGAATCAATAAGAGTGGACTGAATTCATGAATCAAACTGGTTTACCGTATGTGGGATCTCTACGAATTACCCTCATTACGTGGCATATCTTCCGATATATGGGCAATAAAAACAACAAACAATTTGGAAACACCTCGCTTCATTATAATAGGTTTCCAAAATACTAATGCATCCGAGAACAGAACAATGGATGTAACGAAATTTATAAATGCAGACATAAATAATATCCGAGTGTATTTGAACTCTGAAGTGTATCCATACGAGCGTTGGAATCTGGACTTTGATAGAAAATTAACCTCATCAGCATACTATGCATATGAGAACTTCCAACGTAGTTACTATGACAAGGAGATGAGTGAGCCACTTATGGATATCGGGCAATTCCAAGACAACCCCTTATTCATCATCGATTGTTCACATCAACCAAATGCTACAAAGTCATCCACAGTGGATATCAAGCTGGAGCTCGAAACAAGAAAATCCAAATTTCCCAATAACACAAAAGTTATGCACTCATTCTGCATGACACATTTCTAACATATAATGCATTGGATGGATCTGTTCGTAATTCCTATTGAATTGAAAAGTTTCTTTCTTTGTATCAATTATATTCAAACTTTTTATTTATACCCTTATATTTTAATCAATTATTTTTCTAAGTGTAATAGGTTGATAAATGAATAAATGTATTTTGTGGATTATTGAGTTTTATTTGAATTTTTTTTTTTACAATTTGATAGTATCCTAATCCACTGAATCATTATTGTCTTCATCTTCATCTCCATCATCATCATTAGTATGGGCTAGCTCATATTTCTGGATGATGTCATCAGGTAGGTATGGTAACAGATCGTGGAGAAATCCTTTCAGATCACATTTAACTATTTCCTCACAAAACTGGTACAAGTCCATACCTCCTTCACCGAATTTATCACAAATATCTGCACCAGAGCTATAACTTGCTCATGTTTCTGCGAACACCGTCGAACTTCATCTTCATCGTAGCAAACACTCAGGTCATAATTCATTGCATGAAGGGCGTCCCAACTCAAGGCATCCAAGTAGGAATGCAGTCTTTCAATGGATGAATGTATATCAACAGCTTTTTTCCAACTTTCACTAGAGTAGAACATCCACATATTCAGAAGTCTGAAAGAAAGAACATAAAAAAATGAATTATTGTCCAACAGAGGTTTCACTGGTAGAACTTACAAAAAAAAAAAAGTTTCGACAAACAATATTCTAGAAGATTTAAATAAAATGCATTATCTATATTTTACATAAAACTACTTTACTATATCATAACTTAATAATAAACTATTAGAGTATGTGAAAAAAAGATTTGAATTCATAGGATAAAGTCAAATTTCACCAGCGTTCGTGTTCTTGAACCTTCTGAGATTTGTGGACTTTGTCCCAAATATGTGAGTGAATACTGGCCAACAGAAGCATTGATGCAAGCTACATCACTATCTTTGAATTGGTCAGCAATACCTTTAGGCAACCATGATTTGAATGGTTGACTTTCATAATCTTCTTGTAATATTAAAGAAATCGACCTACCGAATCGGGTGGAATAAACTGTCATGCTTTTTATAATGAAAGTTTTATCCATCGGCAGGGAAGATATTGTTTTTTGTTCTAAAATTTCCACCCTTTGCATAATAAATGAATTGATTTTTTCCAAATGTACTTTAATGAGAGACATAGTAAAGAGCTTAAGATGTATATATAGATTATTCACACTGAAAAATACGCTAACTCCACTACCACTTTTGTTGTATTTCACACTTGTTTGTTAACTGCTAGAAAGATATCTTACTTTTGATTTCTCACCAATGCATCCATCTTTTTTATGAGAGGTAAAATCCCCACTCTACTACATGTGAGTGAAACAACTCAATGCATAACACTCCAAGGTTAAAACTCCAAGGCTGAACTATACCAACACACCCCAAGGTCAAACTTCAAGGTCAAGGTTACAACCCTGAACACGACCACAAACATCCCAAGGTCAAAATTCAAGGTCAAAGGTAAAATTTCAAGGTCAAATTTCAAGGCAAAATTTCAAGGTCAACATTTCAAGGTCAACATTTCAAGGTCAAACTTTCAAGGTCAAACTTTACCAACACACATCTCAAGGTCGAACTTCGAAGACAAAGGCAAGGTCACAACCCTGAACACGATCACAAACATCCCAAGGTCAAAATTTCAAAGTCAGACTTTCAAGGTCAAAATTTCAAGGACAACATTTCAAGGTCAAACTTTCAAGGTCAACTTTACCAACACACGTCTCAAGGTCGAACTTCAAGGACAAAGTCAAGGTCGCAACCCTGAACACGACCACAAGCATCCCAAGGCCAAATTTTCAAGGTCAAATTTCAAGGTCAAATTTCAAGGTCAAACTTTACCAACGCACATCCCAAGGTCGAACTTCAAGGTCAAGGTCAAGGCCGTGTGACGTCATAGTGGTGGGGGGAGAGCTAGAACCGGCTTAAATCTCTTACTCATGTCATATAGTTTCGCATATTTATTATTTTTAAAATCAATATTCAAATCATTATAGGGATATCGTTCCGAATTCAAGAATACTCTGATATTGTTGAGATTGCAATGATCGAATGTACTCATATCAGTTATCAACTTCTCTTTTTTACCATTCTGGAATGCAATAATGACATGTCTAGGAGTTTCCACTTTAGTAGTGGTTTTTACAGCCCACGTATGTCTCGTTGTTTCATTCAACGAAGGATATTCTATCAGTTCCCAACTTCTAAATTTCAAAGGTAGTTCAACATTATTGTTTATAATCTTGTTTATTCGCAATTGTTCTTGAATGCTAGGTGTTACATGAGGAACATTCCAACTTAGTTTGGTTATGTCAACTTTTGCTTTTTCCGAATCATCACTACTCGTCAACGCATCATAATCATGACTCTCACGAACTAATACTACTCTTGTCTCATATTCAGGATAATTTTCCTGAAATCTTCGAAAAATCCAGCCAACAACTTGAGTGGAATACATACATTGAAATTTCCTTTCTCATCTACCAGAATTTTATCATCTGCACGTTTTGGGAACGAACCACCATTTTGTAGTAAAATACTCTCATTTTCATTAAGAGATAAATAATCTTTCATAGTCGATACCAATCCAATATTTCTCACACTATCTACAACTACACCATTCAATTCATAACGAAGCTCACGAAATAGATACGCTATAGCATTGTTGATAAACTTCACTTTCTGAGTTGGATTTCCATCAAGGCGGGTGAGCTTACCCTCTATATAGATGTATGAATTACAAGGTAATGTATAAGCATCCAAGTCTTGAATAGGAATTCGTATTTCATCATTATGTTTAATCTCACTACTAATATAGGGTTGATATGTGTGAAACTGATAATCCTCAATCGTATTATCACTGAATGGTTCCTGTGATATAATATGTCCTTTTAAAACTTTTCCCATTTACTGTTGTACTCTTATTTTTTATTGTCTATTTTACTTTTCGAATCTCCAAACCATTTTTAATCGATCTTTCTCCTCAAATGTAAGCGGATTGTCACTTCTTCGTTCCGAAAATAAATTAATTTCAAATTTTGATCAATAACTTTGACTGTGATGTTATTGATTGTCTTGATGGTAACTGGGAAATACAAGATATTTTGAGGACTCTCTACTATTTTATACCCTCGTGGCACGCTTGGAAAAAATTGATGAATGACGTGTACTGGCTCTCCATTCACAAACGAACCCATGGAATATTACACGATACAAATCTATTTACTGAAAGGATTTTCACTTCTGATCTAATGTATAGATATCACTCGCATAAAGAATTCTCTTACCGAATCCCTAATACTTGTCCCATAGAATTATCAACAGTAAAATTTATTTTGTATTCGTTTTAATGGTCACTTTGGATGTGAACCAATTTATGTTATTTCGCAACACTTTCACTATTGCTCATTTTTTCCGTTAGTAGGTTTACATCGGTTATATCATAAAACCTTCTGGAATGATATATTGGAATTGGTCGATGTCACCCCATTAGAAAGACATTGTTAGATTTTGTAATATTTGGGATTACATTAAATGAATCAAAATTTTGCTAAACCTATCTCATATTCGAAATTCTCATCTAAATATAGTGGTGGATTGAAATCATAACTCAATATGGAGGATGGATTACTTAAAGTGGAAGTATAAGACATATTTTTCCAGTGGTTGTTTATTGATGAATGACTAAAATACATCAATGGAATTGGTTATATAAAAACAAAAGGCAGTAATGTCCACATTGATAGGAGTTGAATTTTGCACAATATCATAATTATATTTAATTATTTTCACGTCATTATTCAAAAAAGATATCATCACTTCGGTTGGTGGTCGAAGATCTCCAAAACTATCAAAATATGTAACATGTCCATTCTTCTTCACATATGCAGTCCAGGGTTCCTTTTCCCGCATCAGTATCAAGATTAACTATTCCACATTCTTTCTTTTTAAATTTTTTTTTCGTGGAAGTTTTCTCTCATAAAACACCTCGGAAGTATGGAATTTTCAAACGAGTAGCTTTTTTCTATGAGATCGATATTGCTTAATGCTCTGTGCGGGAAAAGTTTTAACAGTTTTTTCGATATGGTTGAGCTTGCATTCCGTACCCAATGCGAGGTCGTAGATACATTCCATGTCCTTTTCGTTCTAGGGCAATATTATGTCTCTTCTGCTCAGCAAGTTGTTTCCTTACAGCCTTCGCTTTATTGACTGCAGAAGCAATGGAACTGCACCACTTCCTACTGCTCCCAGAGCTCCTGAAGTGGTAACAACAATGGAAGAAAACCACCTTTTTGGGGTTTTATCACTCTTTCTTCGTTTGATTTTTGGTTTGTTGGCAATTTTCAATTCACCTCCTTTCTTTTTTTTTTTCAACAAACTTTTTTTTCTGTTCAATCCCATACCCAATTCACTTTTCATTTTCATAATATTCGATATTCCAAATGCTGTAATTTTTCTCCCAAATTTTGCGTCTGACGCTTTCAAACGCTTCAGAAGCAACTGATGCTAATTGTTGGTCAGCGATATTTCTAGCTTTTATATCTTTTTTCTGTGAGTATGCAATATCATGTTCTTTTACACGCTTCGTCTAGAGGATTCACACCTTATCACCTCTAATAAACCGTTTTTTCTAACTTTGTTCCGGGTCCACAAAATTATATCCGGAACGTGTATTTCTACAGGAAGTTCATTGATCAGAGTATTCAGGAGACCCAACCTCTTTGTAGAGTTTTGTATTGAACTAACAATCGACTTCTTTCTTTTCACCATTATATTGATAGTGGACTACTTTATATATAAATATATATATCTATATATATATATATATATATATATATATATATATATATATATTCTTCGCGATATGATTTAGTTCAATACTACAGCTACCACAATGAAGACTGAGGAGCAACATATTGCACTACCCATATTAAATCATGATGATCTTAACTTTGAAAACAAGTTTAGGAAACACGGCACCCTCTTTGGAGGAGATTCCAAGAAGAGGATTGCTCTTCGGTGCTAGTGGGTCTGGCAAGACGAATGTGATGTTATCTCTACTGGAGCAACCTCATGGTCTACGATTTACAAACGTGTATTTATATTCCAAGTCACTGTTCCAACCAAGATATAATTATTTGAAATTATTACTGGAACCCCTACCGAAATCGGTTATTATGAATATACTGGGTTCCGAGGCTGTTCTTCAACCCTCTGATATCGCAACTATTCAGTCTAATTTTCGATGATGTTGCTACATGTGATCAAAATATCATAAAGAACTATTTCTGCTTGGCCGCCATCAGCATGTCGATTGTTTCAATCCCTTTAAACTTATTCTGCTATTCCCAAACAACTCATAAGAGATAATGCCAATTTACTATTATTTTTTCAACAAGATCTCACAAATTTAAGCATATATTGATGATCATGTTAGTGTTGATATGTCTATGGAGTTTAAAGAACTTTGTGCTTATTGTTGGAAGCAAAAGTTTGGTTTTCTCGTTATCGATAAAGATTGTTCAGTACAAATGGACGTTATAGAAAGGTTTGATATATTCATTTCTATATAAGTAGAGAGTTGTTTTCTGAGTTCATTCAATATGAATCTCGATTACAAATCGTTGTTGCAAGCAAGGAGACTTTGGAAAAGTGAATATAAAGTTTGAAATCCGATATCGCGACATCGCAATCACAATTAGAAAAAAACATATGAACCGATTACACAACTTTTGAAAGCATTTTCATCTTCGGTGGACAACCAACCCAATAAAACCAAATTAAAACAGGAGATACCAACTCCTCGTCACAGTCATCAGCCAACACCTTAAAATTTTATCACAACTCCCCAAGATTTATCTGCAGGAGAAAAACATTCCCAAAATGATGCAAGCACACCACAAGACTTGGGTGAAAGCTTTTGATGAAAGTATCAACCTCATGGATCCGCAAGAACAATACTTGCGACAATTTGCAATTCCCCTTATCGAGCATATATAGATGACAAAATTTCGGATACCAAAACAAATTCGATGATACCTTTGGGGATTTATTTCAATCTAGAGACGAAAATTTGCTATTGGTGATGCAACTGTGGGCTTCGATGGTGCGGATATTGTTATCAAGATACATTTAATATAAAGGAACTCCTGGTTTATAAGAACGATGTTCAAAAAACATCCATCGGGTTATCGGAAAACCGATATTGATCCATATTGATATCATACGGAAAAGTCACGCACAATATCTTGGTTTTATAATCCTGAAAGGGGTTTATCTACCCTACGCACCCAAGTTCATCGATATAATAAAACCATGTTCAACACTACATTCTATGGCTAAAGAACAGACTTACAAAAAACCCGGACATTGAAAGACACCACATCGTCACCCCGTTCACGAACTCTTCTTCCTACTAAAAACCGAGATCGCGAATAGGGTCAGTATCCACTATATCTACAAGGAAAAGTGCAACAAGGTTACAGGGGGTTGACTCTGCTTGATGTTACCAATGCACCTGTTGACTATAAATATTTCAGATTTCAATGAGCTAGTAGAACGTTTGAAACTACTGATAGCTGCAAATCTGGTGGACACACGGTTGAATAATGAAATCATAAGCATCCTTGAGGAGCCCCCGTGAGGCTGGTAATAAATTAAAATATGATAGACTTTTTTTCATTATGTGTCCAACTATAGCAGTATGCCTATCGATAAATTTGGCAGACATTTTCTAACCGCATCGCAACTACCCTATCAACACCTGACATTGTGTCAGCGCTTCCACCACCCAGCCTCCTCTCTATATTTGGGATTCATCCTCATATCATAGCACCTGCATTCTCCATCTGAGAGCAACTCGAGATCTCACAAACAGTGTTAGTTTTTTCGTGTTGGATAATGGTACAACTTCTTACACATTCCCTGTGTCCGGTAAATTGACAAGTATTTGCACACACCCAGTGGCTGTATCGGTTTATTTAAATGACAACACTGCGGATGTTGTTCCAGTCGTTGACCTTCTAGAAACATATTCAACTGAAGGAGATAAAATTACGTTTTTAATGGATCAGCAACAACACAACACACTTTATGTAGAAATTGTTCTTCAAATGTCCTTTAACTACAGATGAATAAAATAAAACAAGAAGTGGTGAACGACTTGCATAAACCAGCTCGAAGAACCTTCAAACGGCGTCATGTCATCATCAAGGTCTACATGATCTTCTACAAGCAGATTTGCTGGAGATGATTCCCTACTCAACATTTAATAGTGGTAATAAGTATATTCTGGTTGTTATAAACGTATTTTCCAAATATGTGTGGTGTGAACCGGTTAAGAGAAAAACCGGACTCGATGTCAGTACAGCTATGGGGAAGATTTTAAAAACTATGAGAGTTACACCCAAAAATCTGCAAACCGATATGGGCAAGGAGTTCTATAATAAGCATTGATGGAAACATGGAAAATAAAAAACTACAGTTCTTTCTCTACTCTCAAAGCTAGTATCGTAGAACGTGTTAATAGAACTTTGAAAAATGAAATGTGAAAACAATACAGTCTGGGGGGAAATTACAAATGGTTGGATATTCTACCTGATATTGTTTCACACTATAATGATACGGTTCACAGTACCATTCAAATGAAACCTCGAGATATTCGAAAAAAACACGAATGTCAATTACTCCAACATGCGTATACCAATATCAAAACAATCGATCCTACTAAACGAAAATTTACACTACATGATCCTGTCAGAATTAGTAAATTTCGTGAGAAATTTTCCAAAGGTTCGAATGAAATTTTCACTATAAAAAAAGTATATGAGTCAAATCCTGTGGTCTACTTTCTTGAAGATCAGAATAATAACATGATTCAAGGTGGCTTCTATGGAGAAGAACTTCAAAAAGTGAAATATCCTGATGTGTTCCTAGTTGAAAAAATTATACGAAAAAAAGGAACTAAACTTTATGTCAAATGGTTAGGGCTGTCCAATCAATATAATTCATGGATATCAAAAAATTATATTGTTTAATAAAATACACTATGTTTTTGAATTGTTTTTTTGAAAAAATTATACGAAAAAAAGGAACTAAACTTTATGTCAAATTTTTGTTTCTATACGTCTTTTGAAATGTATTCGATCCAATACCATGTACTCCCCACAATTTCTTTCTTGCTTCCTTATATGCGAATCTCCAGGTTATCATATGGTGGACTGTGTTTTGGTTTTCATCAATGGTTACTTTCTTCATGATCTATGCGTACATTCAGTGACAAACTTTGGGGTAGTGATGTAGAATTCTAATGTCATACTTATATTTTCGCTGTTGCGATTCACTTCTGGCTTCAGTAACCCTACGGCATTATTCAATATATCACCACTGAGTTTTGCAAGTCCATTCTTGAGAATTTGGAAATATGATCCATACTGTTGTTTTTTCAAGATGTCCACTCTATAGTCCACCAGTGGTAGCAGCTCCCATAACATGCAGACTGTTTCCAAACCCAAATGTACTGAGGAGTAGCCCTTTATAATCTTTAAAACTCTTCCATTATTGAACTGCTTGAATTCGATTGTGAATTTGTGGTCTTCCAAAGTTTCCGGCGGATTCAATGAGTACAAATAGTTGGTTATCACTCCTTGGTATGTTAAAAACTGTTTCCACTCATCTTCTGAGAACACCACCCGATCTCCTTTATTTCCAGTGATTTCAATACATGGAGCGTTTGAGCCTCCGAATAGGTCGGACGTGTTTCAACTCAAAAATTTTCGCTCCTGTGAAAAAACTCAAATTGATTAAAACACAAAAATATTGCATAGATCTCGTAGGGTGCACTCCTACGAGAAGAAAATCCCAGAAAAAGTCACCCGAAATCCCAACCGTCTAGCTGATGGGAGTGGATAAAGAGGGACACCACCATAGGATACGAAACAGCCAAGTACTGGAAAAGGACTCTCTATGGAGGAATCCGATGTAAAAAAATTGTAAACATATGTAAGAACATATAAACAACACCACCAAAGTGAAAGAATTTCACAATACCGAACCAGACATACAGAAAACCACCTGGAGACGACGTCCACCCGGTGACCGAGCAGAGGAGTATTGAAGGCTTGAAAAGGCCCCAGCACTCCAAAAGACTTTGTAAATAGTGTATATACCAACCACGAGAATATCGAGGAAGGATATTACATAACCGAACTATCCAAAAAACTCGAGGGAGACAGCAAAACGAAGAAAACCAGGTGAGCGAGCTTTTGCATACCTAAGTGAGTACGACTCGCAACAGAAGCTCGCCACTGGAAAAATTTCAAAAGCGTACAGTCCTCAGGCCGACCAAAAAGTATGACTACCTGAGGACAAGCTCATTCAGAGAAAAGGAACGGACTGAGAACATGACAGCTGCATGAACTTAGAATACGAATTGAAAATAAAATCCCCTTTTTACCCCCAAAGCAAAATTGGGAAGGTCAAACAGGGGTTGAAGAACATCGACAGAAACCACAGGCATAGAAACTGAGCTGAAGAGGTAGGCCTCACCCACGGAACCCCTCCTCTTCAACGTCAGATAAATGCACCTAGGAAGCAGAAATTGTATAAAACCACGCAATAACAATAAAGCCATGCAACCGCATAGTTGAAGACAGAAAAATAGTGTAAAAACAGTGAAATCCCGAAGTCATTAGAAAAAAAATCTAAAAAGCCGGCATCCGACAGTCAAAGAGCCCGACGGGAAAATAGACAAGGAAAAGGCGGCAAAAAACACGAAATTTGAACAGGGTAAAAACTCAAAAAACCCTAAAAACGACAAAATGATCAAAACTGATGAGGAACATCAAGGGGAAAATAAAGAAAAATCTGTTTTCGCCAGCATCGCCCAAACAGACGGGCCCACAGACCTGTCGAGTGACGACGAATCCATAGGATTGGCTGACAATAAAGGAGACATAACAAAAACAAAGATTATTGAGCCGAAAATAAAACGGAAAAAAATATCAAACACCCCAACAAATACCCCAGAAACCAGTGAGAAGAGGGATGATACCCCTCAATCACCAGGGACTAAAAAGGGGAAAATACAAACAGAGAAAGAATCATCTTGGAGGGGAAAAAAATGTTGGAAAAAAACTTTGGAAATAAAGTTAGGACAAATCTGCAGAAATGGATATCGTGTGAAATTTTTAAACAGTAACACGTATATTCACATAACAGACATTCACGAGCTAAAGCTGACGAAACAAATGCTTGAAGCAAACCAAATAGGATTTTTTACCTACCCACAGGAAGGTAAAAAAGAAAGTGTGCATGTCCTGAAAGGACTTGACGACATTCAAAGCACTGAAGAAGTCAGAAAGGCACTCCAACAAGAGCACAACCTGGAGACAACAAAAATATATAAAATGCGGAAAACTATAAGGACAATGTTTCTCGTAATAACAAACAGGCAAATAACCCTCGAGAAACTAAACGAGGAAATAACAATAGTTATGAATAGGCAGGTGTCATGGGCAACCAGGAGAGCAGAAACACCTATTACCCTATGTAGGAAATGCCAGAAATGGGGACACGCATCCCCAAATTGTAACTCACCGACAAGATGCGTGAAATGTGCAAAAAATCACACGTCAGAAACATGCACAAAAAGCATTGACACCCCTCCAAAATGTGCCAATTGTGAACAACAACACACAGCAAATTACAAGGGCTGTATTGCATATGTACAAGCCCTTAGAGATAAAGGAATACAACCCTCGATGGATGGAAAAAAACACCGGAAGTAGCAGACCGCTAACCCACCCCCTGGGAGGCCAGGGTGGGAGCGCACCCCCAAGGCAAGAAAATATCATAAACGCCCCAGAACATCCAGGACAAGAGGCCCCCCCCATAAACCTGGAAGGACTACCACAAATATTGGAAATGCTGAACAAAATAGTCAACATTCTAAACACAAATACAAACATATTGAGAGAGTTAGCACATAACTTGACAGAAACACAAACAGTCTAGAGAAACGTCCCGACTCTGGAGTGGGCCCGGGGGCATGTGGGGACGGTGGATTGACCGCACTAGAGTCCCTGCATTGCTCACGGGAGCCGCTTCCGGAGGCGGAAACGTTTCTCTATATACACTCAAATTCAATAACTGCTAGAGGTCCGGGGCCAAGCCCCGGCCAAAACTACACAAACTACACCCGAAATCAAACACAAATAAAATGACAGAAATAAATACAAAAATTCACTTCCCCAAACTGACGCAAACTAGATACAGAAATAACACCACAGAAATTCCAAGACAGAAATATACACAAATCACCACAAATAAAATACACACAAACATATAAACTCAAATACACGACTAAAATATTTTTGTTAATGCTGAATTATCACGAGCTGGTTTTTTAGGTGTTACGCAAGATTTCTAATCATGCGGCACCCCCTTTTCCAGACAGTAATTTGGGAAAAATTCTAGATAAAATGATGTAGAATTAACACTTTAAATTTTTTTAGAAAATAAATAAATGAATTACTCCCATAAGCGCAAGCAGGAGGGGAGTTTATACTAGCATTGTTTAAAGGCTAAAACCGATGATGTACCAAGCCATCGCCTTTGGGCGGGGGCACACCCTTCGCCCCTCTTATGAAGGGCAAGCGTGTGCTCATACATTGTAATTATGTATAGTAGCATTAAGTATGTATATTTTAGGTTTAGTCAAATGTATATGAATTTTGGAAATAAATATTTTTGGATTGATTATCCAACCTTGACCGGTCATTCACCCTGGTCATTCAACCTTCTTTGTTCCGTCAGTTGACCGGTCATTGACCTTGGACAACCGGTTATGGATTTCAGGAAGGATTCTAAACCGGTTATACTGGTTATGCTAATTCGGAGCCTTCTGGTCTGTCATATCCCCTCTACTTCAGTCATAAGTAACTTTTCAATAATTGTTGAAATGAATAATTAAGAAAAATCCAAACATGATTTTAATGTACTACGACCAGGAAAGTCACATCACCCTGTAAATAAAGAGAACATTTTTATAATGCCCGCGATTCCGTAGTGTTAGTAAAAATCATTATCCAAGAACAATAACGGAGAATGACTTCCAAAAAGTAAACACTCTTTGCGTGAAATAAAATAACCCATCTCGCATATCCGCGCCGATCGATATCAGACAATATTACGTAAAAATAGTCGATCGTAAAAACCCTGAAATTCCGCCCAACAAGGAATCTACCTGCAAATTTAAGGCCAGAGGGGTGTTTGCCTTGACAGGCGTATGAGATAACGACATTCCGACTGTCTACCATAGCTATCGAAAGAGCTCGCTTATTTACGCCGACCCATGTCATAAATTACCGCCTAGAGCGCAACCGACGACAAGTATTGGTGAATGAAACATAATATTTTTGTGGATTATAGCTCCCAGCTTACAGAAGTTACGAGAAATAGTTGAATATGACGATAAGTGATATATTGATATGGACCATTGTCGGAACATTTTATCTGTTGAAAAAAACAGTAAGTGGATTATAT